>JAAAKG020069739.1:0-13657 GCA_010014905.2 Druon quercuslanigerum
GGGTACGTGGGTTAGCGTTCGCAGATGATAAGGTTGTCATGGCAGAATCTATCGAAGATTTGCAAAGAATGTTGAATGAACTGAATACAAGCATGCAGAATGAATTCAAGCGAATAGAAAGAAAAAGAAAAACAATAACTTATTTAACATATTTAATAAAATCTGGTAAAATATTTAATATTTTAGATACATAGATACAAATTATTTAAAAAGAAGACCTGTATTTAAATACTAAAATGCATATAAGAAATTAATATAGAGTTATATATCAAATTGATTTTTTTTCTATTTAACAAATGAATATTAATTTGTTGTTGAGCCAAACCAACTCCGAATTCGGATTCAACGATCCCAAAAACGTATAGAAATGTTTATCTCATCTGGTGGATAAGATCTTTTTTTCATGTACCAGTATAATTTTTAATTGTTAATCCTTTATCAAATCCTCTGTTTGTTTTGTAAACCTTTTTAAATATTCTTTTTAAACTATTTTTTTAATTGAAGAATAATTTAAAATTTACCCAGGTATCTTAAGAAAATGGTTGCTTTATATCTTTTAACCTTTAAAAATTCGTTAAGTCTTATTTCTGAAATTTTTACAAAAATTCTAAATATTTATGGAAATTATTCAAAATATTTTTTTATTATCTAAAAATATTTTAAATGTAAAAAGATTTCCTTTAAATCATACATATTTTCTTTTTATAATTTTTCAAATTCTTTCAAATTTTCTAAAATATTATCGTAAAATTAATAATTCATATTAAAAACCATTTTTAATTTTCTTCGAAATCTTTAGTTTTCTCTCCTTTTGAATCCTTTTAAAATGCTAAAACATTTTTTTTTTTGAAAATCTTCAAAAATCTAAATTTTGTAAAATCCCTTTAGGTTTTAAATTATTCTTTTATCATCTAAAAGTGTGTAAATATCTACTAAACCTAATTGAATTTTTTAAAATAATTAATCTTCGAATATCATAACAAAATACTGTTGTAATTTTTACAAATTTACATTTGGTTTTATATTTTTTGAAATCTTTTTGGGTTTTAAATCAAGTTGAAATATTTTCAAAATTTCTAAATATATCTTAAACTCACGCAAATTTTTAAAAGTTATTAATTGTTGAACTGTAATGCATACATAAAACATGAACAGTTTTACTGATAAATAAAAAAAGTTATTAATAGAACAATTGCAATTTTGTTGTTGAAATTTTTTAATTTAGTTACCTGAAGTTTTTAACGATTAAAGGCTCCCTATTTTAAACAATTCAGTTTCATGTTACTTAGAATCAAATATAAGCAGTTAAATTTTGCTTTATATGAAAAAATGGTTGTTTTTCTTAAATGGAATTTTTCATTTTTATTAAAAAAAATAAATTCACTGTCATTTCCCGGTTCTTCCTGGCCTCAGAAAACTCCCGGATTTCCAGCTCGAAGGGTCATACTGAATAGGAATACTTTTTAACCTTAAAATAAAAAATAAGGATAAAAGATATTTAAAAAATTAACTAAACTGAAAAAACAGTAATTTTTTAGAATAAATCTTCCTTTCTAAGTGTAAATACTTATATAAGTACATTAGTACACATATTATTCAATATACAACTTACTATTCGATAAATATTTTACTAATAATTATTTAATATTTTATTGCAAAATTTATCTTTGCCCGAAATCGATGTTTAATATTATCCGTTTTTCATATAACACTATCCTTTTGGTTAAAGATGCCCCTTAGAATAGAGCCTGAGTGATTCAGACTCTGACACTCGTACATCACTCACTTGTCCTCAATACGCATTGTTCAGTTCTAAAAAATGTCTATACATTTTTTCTGAACGATGTTAAATATTATGAATAATTGTTTAGATATTATTTGTTTAATTTATAAACAAATTATATAAACAAATGCATATTTTGTCCATTTATTGGCAGAAACTAATCTTTTTTGTGCAGATTATTAAACACTAAATAAGTGGAAAGACGAATAATTGGAAATAGAAAAATAGGGTTTGACACGCAAACAATCATCGTTCACTTTAACTGTATCTTTACACTCATATCACCCACTGTTTTTGAGTCACTTTAGTTTTTATTTAGGCACTTCACTTTTCATTTATGATCCTTAAACGTCTTTGCCTTCCGACATCATTTAATAATGTTTAATACTATATCTGGCTACCTGGGCCCATAACCTGTTGGCAATTTTCAGATTAATAAACCCTAAATAAATGGAAAGACGAATAATACCTCTGAATTTAGACCTAAGAATATATAGATTCCCTTTAATATTTTAACCTTTTTTCTACAATTATAGTGATACCAAATCGTTGCATATCTAACACCCTTCCTCAACGATTAAACTTTAATGTATCTAAATTAATCCGTACTGTTTTCGAAAAACAATATTCAAAAAACATATAACTGTATCCTTTAAATCTCTGACATAATGAAACTTAGTTGCTATATGTTTCGTCCTGGCACTGAATCGTTTATTTGTAATTTACTTTAAACTCAGTGTATTTTCTTCAAAAATCTTTGTTGCTCCATGTTGAGGTAGTTCAAATTCTGCTAACAATTGTCTTAACCAAGAACCTTCTTCAGCTGCCTCTCCGAGTGCAATATATTCCGCCTCCATCAAAGACAACGATACACAATCTTGCTTCTTGAAAGCCCAGCTGATGGTGGCTTCATTGAACTTGAATCATCCTCTTCACTGTTAGGATCTCTAAGCTTCAGTTTCAAATCCTTGGTGCCCTTAAGATACCTTGCGACTCTTTCTGCCTCATTCCAATCGGTATAAGTTGCGCCTACATTATGATGGCTCTTCATTGGTTCTTCATTTTATCTACTTTTAGCGTAGCCGGTATCTAACAGAATTTTTTATATTTTTGCTTCCTGCAAACCACTTGTTCTTAACATTTTCTGAATGTATTGTGACTGATTGAGAGAAAAAATTCCATCAGCATCTTGGTCGATCTGGATTCCAAGGTACTGCTTTAATTTTAATTGAAAATGCTTTCCTAAATCTTGTCCGGTTTGAAGAATAAGATCCATGTCTCTGTTTGCGAGTAATAAATCATCCACGTAGCTGATTAAATATAATTTTTCTTTTTGAATTTCTTTAAAGTAATAACAAGGGTCTGCTTTTCCTTGAGTAAATCCAAGATCCAATAATGACATATTTAGTTTCTGGTTCCAAGATTTTGCTGCTTGCTTTAGGCCATAAAGATATTTATTTAATTTGCACACAAAATGTTCTTTACCCTGGACTTCAAAACCCTCTGGTTGCTTCAATAAAACATTTTCTTTTAAATCCCCATTCGATGGCCAACAGCGTCCGGAAGGTAGAAGCTCTTACGACAGGTGCGAAGACTTCGTCGTAGTCAATTCCGAACTTTTGTGAGAATCCTTGAGCTTGCACACAAGCCTTGCTTTGTGTTTAGTCACATCACCTTCACTACTTCATTTTAATTTAAACACTCATTTACAACCAATCACCTTTGCTCCAGCAGGTAGCTCTATTAAGGTCCATGTTTGATTTTTCTTTAATGACTCCATCTCCACTTGCGCTGCTGCTCTCCATTCGGAACAAGTCGATGACCTCATGGCTTCTTTATAACTCTTCGGTTCTTCGTCTGCTTCAAATGCGACATCTGCTAGGTTATTTGGGATGGGATCCCCAAGTTGCTTCTGCTAGAGGGCCCGAATTGAAGTTGTGGACATTCCTCCGTTTCTTCACTATCCTTCAATGATGAATTATTTTGATCAATGGAACTTGATGCATCCTCGAATTCGCTGGAAACATTACTTTCAATTTCCTCGATATTCGGGTTTAGCTCTTCTTCTCGTCCTTCATCAACTTCCGACACTTCATTCTGTATATGAACGTTCACTTCATTTATTTTGGTCCTTAGTGAATATTTCTTTACTGAAATTTATTTCTTTATCACCCTCGATGTCCGTGAATACAATATCGCGACTAATTATGATCTTATCCATAATTCGTACAGTGTTTTTGTGCGACATCTCATTTGTTAGGAGATGTGGAAAATTTTTTGCCGTGTTGACCGTTTCTCACCAGTATCTTTTATGCATACCTGCATCGATTAAAATGCATCTAGTCATTTCACACAGTGACCTATTTTTTCTTTTCACTACAGCGTTTTGCTGCGGTATGTAAACGATAGTGTACTGCACGCGAGTCCCTTCCTTTTTTAAATAGTCATTCAAATCATTATTTATATATTCCCTTCATTGATCTGATCTGATTATTTAAGTCTTTTTCTGAAACTGTGTCTTTGTAAATTCTACAAATTCTTTAATTAGGGGCTTTGTTTGACTCTTGTATTCCATTAAATGCACTGTTGTAAATCTACTGTAGTCATCAATGTTCGTAAGAATGTACCGCTTCTTACCTGGAGTGACGGTTTCCATGGGTCCACAAACATCTGTATGAATGAGATCCAACGTTGCCATTGTCTTGCTTTCCGAAACTTGTGGAAATCGTTTTCGAGCCAGCTTCCTTTTTACGCAGCACTCGCAACTCATTATTATTCCACACTGCTTAATCCTCATATATGTAGTAAGCTCTTTATTTTCGAGTTCCTTGATTGCATCAAAGTCTCGATGCCCGAATCTTTGTGCCATTCATGTTGACAAACTTCATTATGTAAATCTTTAGTTGCCGATAAGCACGATGCTTCCGTAGAGACCATTCTTTGGTTCTTTAGTTCCGTCTTCATTTACACACTTTAAAACACCATTTCTCAAACCTAGGAACTTGGCTTTATTCTCACTCTCAGCCAAGCTAACAGTAGTATTATGCGGTTGAAATTTCTTTAAAAACCCACGGCTGTTCGTCATGGGGCTCGATGCGCCCGAATCCAAGAATCAGTCGCCTAAACCTTCGTGTTCCGTTGCCATAAAACAGATGTTTGCCATATTTTCTGAGCTGTGTCCTTTACTTTCTCCTTCCTTTTTGGCCTTCCAGTATTTGTATTTCCTAAATTCCTTTTTCTGATGGCCTGGCTTTTTACAAAAAAAAAAAAAACATTTCGTCTTCTGAACCGAATTCTATTTGCTGCTACTTGATACTTTTATCGACGTTTCCCTTAAAGAATTTTCTGTCTGTTTTTCATTACGCTTTCTGTATTCTTCTAAAAGTCGTCCTTTATTAAAAGTTATTGTGAGTTCTTCGGGTCTTGATTCTAGTACCGTAACGAGCGTTTCATAAGAAGGTGGTAAACTGTTCAGGATCCCTGAAACGAATAGATCTTCATCTAGAACTTTCCTAATTGCAGCAAGTTTATCTATAATTTCTTGCATCAAACTTAAGTGTTTTGCGAGATCCCCGCCTTCTGATAACTTTTGATTGCACAAACGCTTTAAATAATACATTTTCTTGTTTGCACTTGACTTCTCGTGGTAATCCTTTAATGCTGTCCAAGCTTCGAGAGCAGTCTTCGAGTTCCTCACATGAGTCAGCTGATAATTTTCCACGAGCAAGATTATTTTTGCTTGGGTCTCAGCGTCTTTTTTTCCATTTCCGGACTTCTGCGTCTGGCGTTGTTGGCGCTTCCTCGGTGATAACCTGCAACAAATCTTCTGCTGCAAGCAACAGTTTCAGCCTGCACTTCCATATTTGGAAATTTTAGTTTTTCATTTTTTCAATGCTGTATTCCGTAGCGAACGTAGCTGAGTTTGTCATCGTTTAATTTTGCTTGCCAATCTTCACTTTAAGTGTACCTTTACACCGATATCACTCACTCTTTTTGAGTCAATTTAGTTTTTCTTCATTACCCTTAAACGTCTTTGTCTTTGTCTACCGACATAATTTATTTATATTTAATAAAAGAGCTGGGTCCCTGGGCCCATAACCTGTTGGCAATGTGCAGAATAATAAACACTGAATAAATAGGAAAACGTATAATTCGGAATAGAAAAATAGGGTTTAACTCATGAACACTTACAAGTAAAGAACACCACTTTATGCTAAATAAAATATATAGGCTTATTCAAGTAAACGGATATACACATTTTAAGCTTTCTCTATAATCATAGTGATACTAAATCTTTGCATATCTGACACTTCTCGTTCGATAATATTAGTTTATGTTTATATTAGTGTCTGTTTTTATCAGTTTATAATGTACATTTTATAAATAATTGCATAGTTTGGCCATTTCGATACAGAAATTTATCTTTCTTTTATTATTGCCTTCAAAGAATATCACTGGGAAGGTTTTCTGAATTTCTAGAAGTATTAGTTTCCGAATTGTCTATGAATGGCCAAACGATACATTTGTTTATAAAATTTGTTTAAATAATTAAGAAAGAATATCGATTGACAATTCTTCATCGCTAAAAATCAGTGCTTGTGTTGTTTACAGTCAGTTTAGGTAGAAAAACGATTTCTATCTATAAATGACCAAACTATTAATTTGTTTATAAAATTTTTCTATAGAATTAACAAATTATATCGCATGCACAATATTTATTAATAAGTATTACCAGTAATAAAATTTAAAGGTACTAAGAAAGAAAAACGATAAAATAAGCAATATTTTATCAGACAACAAATTTTCATGATAAAATATGACCATCTCGATAAAATCAAGCAATTTCAACCTTCAAATATAACTATTAAGCAAAATTTTTACGATTATGATATTTCTTAAATATAATTTGTTTACAACAATTAGATTCGATATTTTTATCGATATCTTTGCATAAATTGCTTATAATTTTTTGTTTGTAATTTGCAGTTTACAATTGGCAATATAAAATTTTTTATTTACAATTAAAAATACACAATAACCAGCTTTTAAATAATAATTAAATAATAAATGATTACAATAGACAAAGATTATGGAAAATTCAATGTATTTGTTGTGAAATTTATAGCTATAAATAAAAATTTATTAAAAAGTCAATAATTTATAATACACAATCTGAAATTTGCAGTGGTACATTCTTAATATCGTATTAATTAATTTCGTTCAAATTGTTTACAAAAATTAAATGCAAAGTTGTGTTTTAATTTAGTTAATAATGTTCATTGGTGATTTTTATATTTCAGTATAAGGAAACTTTTGAGACATTCTAAATCTGCGCAAAAATTAGAAACACTTTTTACCTCAACTGGCAGCGTGGCCGAGCGGTCTAAGGCGCTGGTTTTAGGCACCAGTCTCTTCGGAGGCGTGGGTTCGAATCCCACCGCTGTCAATTTTTTTGTTCAAAATTTAGCATTTTTATCCAGATTTATACTTTATATTAACTTCTTCAGAATGATTTACAATTTATATTATACGAGTATTGCTTATATGTTTATTTACACTATAATTCATAATAAAAATACACAATAATAAACTTTTGTTCATGCTAAACTAATTGATGATAATAAGGGATTATGATTATGGAAAATCCAGCGTATGTAATACACAATCTATCTTCTGGTGTGTAACATTTTACATAATTCAAATTTATTTAAATTTTTTTTTGTTTTATACAAAGTTTATTTTATTTATTTATTTGTAAATTCCACCTGTATCTCTTGCATTTCAGTATAAGAAAACTTTAAATAGATTCTAAATCTGAACAAAAATTATAAACAAGTTTGAGCTCAACTGGTAGCGTGGCCGAGCGGTCTAAGGCGCTGGTTTAAGGCACCAGTCTCCTCGGAGGCGTGGGTTCGAATCCCACCGCTGCCAATTTTTTTCAAATGGACAATTCTTATCAATTTCTATTATTATATCATTTATTTCACAATGATTTACAATTTATGCTTTACAAGTATTGATTATAATTTCTGGTTTACAACTTCTATTGAAAAATCGACAATTTACAATTTACAATATATAATTTATAATCAATAATACACAATAACCAATTTTTTATAATGCTAAGGTAATGGATGATAATAGTAAACAAAAGTTTATGGAAAAGAAAATGTAAATTATTTGTAATTTATAATAATTAATAACAATTTACCGAATACTCCATGCTTCGTAATACGCAATCTTCAATCTGGAGGGGGAGATTTTTTTATATCGTAATAAATAAATTTATTTAAATAGTTTCTTAGGAACTAAATATAAAATTCAGTTTAGATTTAGTTTATAATTTTCGCATTCCATAATATGGAAACTTTTTATTTGTGGTATACCAGTCACGTTATATCTACTTTTAAGATATTCTAAATCCGTGCTGGTTGTAGGCAGCAGTCTCCTGGGAGTTGTGGTATCGAATCCCATCGCTGCCATTTTTTTTCTTCAATTTGAGAATTTCTATCAAGTTTTATACTCTATATCATCTACTTTATAATGATTTACAATTTATACTTTATTATTACTGATGATATTTAAATTTTTAATATAATTTATAATCAAAAGTGCAAAATAATCAACTTTTGTGCATTCTAAACTAATTAATGACAATAATAGATGAAGATTTGTGAAAATCCCATTATTATAATATGCAATGTTACAGCCTTTAACAACAATTTATTAAATAGTCTACAATTTATAATATACAATCTACAAGTCTGGAATGTAAAATTTTGCATAGCGGATTATTTACATTTATTTTTAAATCTGGCGAAGAATTGTAAACAAGATTCACCGCAAGTGGTAGCGTGGCCGAGCGGTCTAAGGCGCTGGTTTAAGGCACCAGTCTCCTCGGAGGCGTGGGTTCGAATCCCACCGCTGCCAACTTTTTTTCAAATTTAGCTTTTTATTTAAGTTTTATATTTCGTATTATCTATTTTGAACTACAATACACAATACACAATGACACACGTGGATAATACCAAAATAACCGAATCGGACTAAATAGTCGACTGCACTTAAAAAGTTATAATTATTTTTTTCGACATTTTTCCATGCGCTTAGTATTAAAGTTAAACCAAAAAATTGTAAATGTATCCCGTTTTCACTTTCCACCAAGTCTTTTTTTCGAAAAAAAGTACCAGAAAAGTTTTACTTACGTTTTTTAAAACTTTTTTCGTACTTTTATCCCAATTCAGCAACATATTTTTGAGACATCATTTTCAAAACTTTATTTAAATGGATCCGTAAAGGGCGTCTTTTATGATTAATGAACAAAAAATTTAAGGATTGAATTTGAGAAGTGCTATTATTTGTTTATTTGTTAAAAAAATAAATATTTAAAATTTAAAAAGTGCGTATTTTTCTTTTAGTTATCCAAAAGGAAAATAAAAAAATTTCCCTAATCAAAAATTCTAAACAAATTCAATAGTTGGATCGACATAGAGCATGTTTTGTGATTGATTTTAAAAAATCGAGTTGGTTTAGAAGACGGTTTTTTTGCATTTATAATTAGAAATGAATTCGAGGTTTGACTCGGGAAAAATATTGTTTAGTATACCTATTAGCAAAATCAAGGCTTATCGGGAAAGGGCTTATTTTGTGTTTATTTGGAAATAAATGCAGGGTTAGAGCGGTTAAAAAATTATTTGTTGATAGATTAGAAATTTATTTAATAATTGGATTGTGGAAGGGCTTATTTTTTGTTTGATTAGAAATAACTTTGAGGGCTTACTCAGGAGAAGAGTTCGATTAAAAACAATTTCAAAGGTTAAATTTAAAGATAAATATATTGATTATTTATTAATAAATGTAGGGAAAGGGCTTATTTTGTTTTTAATTAAAACTAAATTTAAAGTTTGAATCAAATCAGTCATTTTTTATGTTAATTTAAAAACAAATTCAAGATTTATATTGAGAATAGACTTATTTTGTTGTCAATTGTCAAGAACTTATTTACTTGGGCGAGAAAAGGGCTTATTTTGTGTTTAGTGATCAAGAAGTTATTATTTGGATCGCGAAAGGGCTTCTTTTTGGTTTTCTAGTTTAAAAAAAAAATTATTCAGTGGGATCGAAAACGGGCTTATTTTGTGTTTAGTTGTGAAGGACTTATATAGTTGGATCAAAAAGGGCTTATTTTGTGTTTACTTATCAAGAAACTGGTCAGTGGGATTAAAAAATGTTTTGTTCTTTGGTTAGAGGTCAAGATTTTATCTATCACGAATAAAAAGGGCTTATTTTAAATCTAATTAGAAATTGAATTGGAAAAAGCCTATTTTGTATTTAATTAGAAGGAAATTCAAGGTTTGTATCAGAAAATGACTTATTTCGTTTTTAATTATAAAAAAATTAATAAGCGGGGTCAGAAAAGGGCTTATTTGTTGTTTATATATGAAGACCTTATCTATTTATATCGGAAAATAGTTTAATCGAAAAATGAATTATTTTGTTTTCAGTTTTCAAGAAATTATTTGGTCTGATCGGAAAAGGGCTTTTTTGTGTTTAGATGTAAAGGACTGATCTAGTTGTGTCGGGAAAGGACTTATTTTGTATGTAATTAGAAATAAATTTAAGGTCTGGAGCAGAAAAGGGCTTATTTTGTGTTTTGTTATTTAGAAATTATTCAGGGGCATCCGAAAAGGTCTCATTTTGTGTTTAGATGAGGACTTATCTAGTTGTATTGGGAAAAAGTTTTTTTGGTGTTAAGTTATCAAAAACATACCTAGTTGGATCGAAAAAGGTCCTATTTTTTATTCATTTATCAAGAAATTATTTAGATAAATCTGAAAAGGGCTTATTTTGTATTTCATTATGAATGAACTCAACATGTGGATCAAGAAAGGACTATTTTCTGATTCATTATCAAGGAATTTTTCAGTGGGATCAAAAAATGGTTTATTTTTGGTTCAGATGTTAAATCGGTAAAGGGCTTATTTTTTATGTAATTAGAAATAAATTTAAAATATAAATAAGAAGTGGACTTATTTTGTGTTTAATTGTCAAGAAATTATTCAGTGGAAACAGGACTGGGCCTATTTGTTTATTAGTTGCATCAAGCAAAGGATTATTTTATATTTAATTCTCAAGAAATTATTTAATGGATTTAGAAAACGGCTAATTTTTAGTTTTTGCAAATCCAAGAGTGAAATCGAAAAAGGGCTTATTGTTTATTTAATTAGAAATAAATTTTAGGTTGGGATCAGAAAAAGACTTATCTTGTGTTTAATTATCAAGAAATTATTCAGCGGGATCAGAAAAGGGCTTATTTATTGTGGAGATGGAAAGATCTTATCTAGTTGTACAGGTAAAGGGCTTATTTAGAGTTTAGTTATGTCAAGTTTATCTGGGTGGATAAAAAAGGGCCTAATTTGTTATTAATTATCAAGAAATTATTCAGTGAGATCAAAAAATGGTTTATGTTTGGTTTAAATGTTAAATTGGAAAAGGGCTTATTTTTAATTTGTATTAAATTAGAAATGAATTGAAAATATGAATGAGAAGTGGACTTATTTTGTGTTTAATTATCAAGAAATTTTTTATCAGGGTCAGAAAAGGGCTTATTTGTTGTTTAGTTAAGAAAGACTGATCTATTTACATTGGAAATGGTTTTTTTGTGTTTACCAAAGAAAAGCTTATCTAGTTTGATCGAAAAATGGCTTATTTTGTTTTCCATTTTCAAGAAATTTTTTTTTTCGGATCGAAAAAGGGATTTTCTTGTGATTAGATGTAAAGGACTGATCTAGTTGCATAAGAAAAGGGCTTATTATGTATTTGATTATAAATAAATCCAAGATTTTGTTTGAATATGTATTGAATTAGAAATGAATTTAAAATATAAATGAAAAGTGGACTTATTTTGCGTTTAATTATGAAGACATTATTCAGTGGAATCAGAGAAGGGCTTATTTTTTGTGTAGAAGGAAAGAACTTATCTGGTTGTATCGGGAAAGGGCTTATTTTGTATTTATTTATCTAGAAGTTATCTAGTTAGATCGAAAAAGGGCTTATTTTGTGTTTAATTATAAAGAAATTATTCGGTAGGATGAAAAGAGGGATTACTTTTTGTTTTGATATATATTGAATTAAAAATAAATTTAAAATATAAATGAGAAGTGGACTTATTTTGTGTTTAGTCATCAAAAAATTATTCAGTGGTGTTAGAAAAGGGCTTTTTTCATTTAGATGTAAAGAACTTTTCTAGTTTTAACGGGAAAGGACTTGTTTTGTGTCGATGGATCTAAAAAGAGCTTATTTTGTGTTTTGTTATGAATAACTTATCTAGTTGGATCAAAAACGGCTTATTTTATGTTCAATTATAAAGAAACTATTCATCGGGATCAGAAAAGAGCTTATTTTTGGTTAAGATAGAAATAAATTATCTGATTGTAGCAGGAAGGCGCTAATTTTGTGATCAGTTATGTAGAAGTTGTATAATTATTTCGAAAAAGTGCTTATTTTGGGTTCAAAGAGAAATTAATTCAAGAATCGGATAAAAAAAAAGATTATTTTCATGTTAATTTTTTATAACATTCAAGATTTAAATCGGTAAAGAGCTTATTTTGCATTTAATTGTAAATAAATTTAAGGTTTGGGTCAAGAAAGGACGTACTTTGTGTTTAATTATCAAGAAATTATTTTGTGAAATCAGAAAAGGGCTTATATTTGTGAAGATTAAAAGAACTTATCTGGTTTTATCGGGAAAGGGCTTATTTTGTGTTTAAATATGTATTGAATTAGAAATAAATTTCAAATATAAATGAGAAGTGGACTTATTTTGTGTTTGATCATCAAGAAATTATTCAGTGTGGTCAGAAAAGGGCTTTTTTTGTTAAGATGTAAAGAACTTTTCTAAGTTTTTCGGGAAAGGGCTTGTTTTGTGTGCAGGTATTAAGAGTCTACCTAGTTTAATCTAAAATGGGCCTATTTTGTGTTTAATTATAATAAAATTATTCAGTGGGGACAGAAAAAGGGCTTATTTTTTATGTAGATGGAAAGAACTTATCTGGTTGTATTAGGAAAAGGCTTATTTTATGTTTAGTTATCTAGAAGTTATCTAGTTGGATCGAAAAAGCGCTTACTTTGTGTTTAATTATAATGCAATTTTTCGGTGGGATCAAAAGAGGGCTTATTTTTTGTTTGGATGCAAAGAACTTTTCTAATTTTATCGGGAAAGGGCTTATTTTGTATGCAGGTATCAAGAGTTGACCTAGTTGAATATAAAAAGGTATTATTTTGAGTTTAATTATAATGAAATTATTTAGTGGAATCAGAAAAGGGCTTTTTTGTATGTAGATGGCAAGAACTTATCTGTTTGTATCGGCAAAGGGCTTATTTTGTGTTTATTTATAAAAAATTATTCAGTGGGATCAGAGAAGGGCTAATTTTTTGTTTAGATGGAAACAACTTATCTGGTTGTATTGGTAAAGGGCTTATTTTGTGTTTAATTATAAAGAAATTAATAAATGCGATCAGAAAAGGGCCTTTTTTGGTTACATGTGAAGAAATTTTATAGTTGTATTGGAAAAGAGCTTATTTTGTGTTCAGATATCAAGAGCCTGCCTAGTTGGATCTAAAAAGGGCTTATTTTATGTTTAATTATAAAGACATTTTTCAGTGGGATCATAGGACTTAATTTTTGTGTAGATGGAAAGAACTTATCTGGTTGTATCAGAAAAGGGCTTATTTTATGTTTAGTTATCTAGAAGTTATCTAGTTGGATCGAAAAAGCGCTTACTTTGTGTTTAATTATGAAGCAATTTTTCGGTGGGATCAAAAGAGGGCTTATTTTTTGTTTGGATGCAAAGAACTTTTCTAATTTTATCGGGAAAG
>JAAAKG020069750.1:0-17378 GCA_010014905.2 Druon quercuslanigerum
TTCCCAAAAAGCTGCGGAGTTCCTTGCGGGTCCTAGGGGGCGTTGCTTCTTTGATTGCCTGTATACTCTCAGGTGTGACTTGGTTTCCCTCGGAGGTCATCAGGTGGCCCAGGTACTGCAATTGATTTTCCAAAATGGCACTTTTGTAAATTACAAGAGAGTCCGAATATTTCTAGGCACTCGAAGACGAGCCCAAGGTGATACACATGCTTTTGTTCATTATCTGAATAGATTATCAGATCATCCAGATATGCAATTACGAATTTGCGCCAGTAGGTCCCTAGGACTTCTTTCATAATATTTTGGAACGTACAGGGGGCATTCTTTAAGTCAAACGGCATGACCCTGAACTGATATTGCCCTCCACCAGGAATGGCAAACGCAGTATATTTTCTGGAGTCTGGGTGTACCGGTATTTGCCAGTATCCACTTTTTAGGACAATAGTGAAAAATATTTTGACCTGTCATAAATCCTTTAAAGTTTTATGAATGACAGGAAGGGGTTGTGCGGCGTCAATAGTAGATTATTCAGGCATCGATAATCCACGCAAAACCGTTGAGTTCCATCTTTCCTTGTTTGAATGGAAGGTTGGGAGGAATATGGTGAACTTGTGGGCTCGATAATTCTATCAGCCAACATCTCGGGAATTTATTCTTCAATAATTTTAATCTTTGCTGCTGAAAAGTGTCGTTGTGCTTCTCGGAATGGCTAATTATGTTTGAGGTGGATCTGGTAGCTAGTGGTGAGGGCGTTGTGCAGATGCCCACCACGGTGAAAAATGGTAGCGTGCCTCTGCGTTATTTTTCGAAAATACTCGGCAGCTTTTCCCGTAAAGGCGCTGATGAACTCTTCCTGACTTAAACTTGGCGCATCGTCGACTGCCCGATTGGTGCCAGGGACTGTAAATACTCGTTGTCGTTCCTTCGCTCCGATATTTATACAATCAGTGTGGTGTGCGTGGACAACGTGATGTTGTTTTAACCAGGTTCTACGCAGTATAAGTTCTTCGCCTAAATTGTCTGCGACGAAGAATTTCCCTGGATAGGATCTTAGGTTAATTTCTATGTCGAGATCGATTATTCCACTAAATTTGGGTATGACCCCTTCTGCGGCCAGGTCAGCTTCGAGTGGGCCTGGTCGAATCCTGCATAGCTGTTGTGGGGTAAGAACTCGGTTTCTAATGGCATTACCGGATGAGCCGGAGTCTGCCAGGGCTTCTATTTCTTTACCTTGAACATATGTCCACAGGTGGGGCAGATTGTTTCGATTTATGCGGGCGGCGGTTATTAATGGTTGTTGTTGGGCGGTCCTTGTGAGTCCGCGGGCCTTCTCCAGTCTTCCGGATTTCCTTCTTTTTCCGCCGCCCTTCTCCGGTTTTCCGATGTCCATCAGATCTTTAAACAACTTCGGCGAGGGTACACGAATTATGCGCTTTATTGACGGGCGTAATGTTTCCGACAAAATGCTGAGTAAGTCGGCCTCCGTGCTCTGTGGTAGGAGGCGTTTAGCCAGCAAGTATTTTTTTGTAAAAAGATCGCGGTGGAGTCTTTTTCTCCTTGTTTTGTGGAGTAAAGTGAGATTCACCATTTCAAGGCGTCGCCTGATCGTGATCTACCGGCAATTCGTGTCCACTGATTGGTTTCCGAGCCCGTTTGCTCGAAATAGGCCTCACATTCTTGTAGAAATACTTCGGGATCCACGTGGTTAAGTCCGGAAAATTCCGGTAGAGGGGGTGCAGGTGCTTTTAATGCACGGATAATACTGCGCAAGTCCTGAATCGAAATTGTTGGTGGAGAAAATTTAAGGGCCTCTTGGTTGGTGTTGTTGGGCGTAGCCATGTTATTTGTAGGATTGAAAGCAGGGTTTGGTTGTTCAGAAAAATTTGGAAACCTACCTGCGAGGTTTAGTAATTGTGTGGTAGGTAGGAAGCTAGGTGTCTGTAGAGTTTGCAACTGGGTCAATGGTTGAGGATTTTGTATATTACCTAGGGCGAGGAGTGTGGAAGCAGAAGACCTGGTTACTGTATTGGTTGCTTCCATTAATGGGCTGTCTTGTAACTCTTCGTCTGAGTTAGTGTTTTGGTCGTTCATGCTTGTGTTTGTATTTGAATTGGGCGCCAACAGATTTTCTGTGCCACTTCCGGAAGTGGGGAGTGGGTTGTTTCTTGTAGATATGGTTCCTTCCACGACTTGTTTCTTTTTAGGGGAATGTGGAAGCATGTCTTATTAATGTGCTTGCTAGCTCATTCAGGGTCGTAGATTTGTGATATCGATCACAGGAAAACTAAGTTTTCAAGCTCCACGTTTTGGGTGCAAATTGATATGGTCTTATATATCCTTGTTTATATATATGCTTGTTTTTCTTCCTCTAATTTCTCTACCTCGAATTCCAAAGCCTTAATCGCTGCCTCGTTAGAGGTGCTGGAGCCCCCAATTGTCACCTTTTTCATATATTTAATTTCCGTTGCTTCTGGTCGTCGGCCTTGCTTCCTTTCCCTCCCCTTGCACCTCTACCCGTACCCGCCATGTCGCACGCTTACGCTTCTAACCACGCTTCTTAACCTCAAATAATGACGCCAAACTTCGCTTACCTTTCTTTTCTCAGGTTTGACTTATCCGTACTTACTTTATTCGTCCACGCAATCGCCACACTTTGTTTAATGAAATTCTCAGTTTTTCGTATTACAAAAAATGTTATGTTAACCACAATTCGCTTAAAATAACTGAGCTATTTTTCGCACGACCGTACACCAAGTGTATGGACGTGTATTTAAGGAAGTAAGTAATCTTTCAAACTATTTCGATATCATTCTGTAGTCCAATATTTTCGAGTTGTTTATATTGTTATTTATAATATTGTCAGTTTGTGTCGTAACATCGAAGCGTGAGCATCAAAATTAAATTATGTCTCGTACCTTTAGTTAGTGGATAAAAAATGAAACCAGTACCTCAAATCAAAGTCCGTGCGATGTCGCACAGTGATTGTCGTTTAAAGTTGTGCTTGTTATGTAAAGAGAAAAAAGTTCTTTTTAAATAACAGATACTATGTGCCAAATGCAAAAAAAATATTTATGCAAATAAATATTCTAATAATAATTAAATTGCGATGCCTGCTGATTATCCTAATTTTAAGCTAGCTTATAATACTAGATCAAGTTTTGGAAAGCCGTGTTCTTGTGAACTATATATTACACTGAAAGATCAAAGTTAATATAACTTTTCAAGAACCTGTGCTACAATCATTAAACATAATCAAAGAAAAAAAATCTGCAAATGACAAATGTGGGAAATGTTTACCAATTATCGTAAAAGATAAACGTCATAATTGTACAAAAAAGGAATTAAGGCAAAAGTTGAATTCATCATTAGATCAGAAAGTGAAAGAACACTTGGTGTGTAATGTAATTACAGAAAAATCTACCGATATCCGCTGAAAATTTGTCAAAAATTAGTACTAATTTTGGCTTGTCAACTAACACAACTTTAGGAATCGCTAAATCACTCCGAAGTGGAACGAAAAAAAGAAAAGTATTTGAACCTAATGTAAAAGATAAAATCAAAGCTTTAAATCATTCACTTGATTCCCATTTTAATGTAACAAAATGACAGTTAATTAGCTCTAAAACGGAAAACACGCCAAAAGAAAAATATTTTGTACTTTGTAAAAATATTCAAAAACTAATCGATGATGTTAAAGAATCTCGTGAAATAGATGAAGCGTACATTAAAATTGGTGCAGATGGCGGTGGAGGTTTTTAAACAATAACATTATCTATTCAATCGTTGGATAATGAGTTGGTGCTTGCAAGCAAAAAAAAAAGCAAGGTTATAATGAAGGAGTATTTTCCAAGAATTTCAGAGATTCTGGTGTCAATAAAATATGTTGGATAGGTGTAACTCAATTTCCTGAAGAAAATCATGATAATTTATCAGTTTTGTGGGATTTACTAAATCTAAAGGATTTCGAAGGTAAAGTTTTAGCGGATCTAAAATTATTGAATATATTGATTGGTCTGATTATTTGGTCCGCTTATAAAGATTTCTTAGACGCTATGGGTACGTTAATAACGATTGGAAGTTTCATTGAAAATTTTAAAGCTTGAAAAGCAAACTGAGCTAAAAAAGAAGATTGGCAAAATTTTAGAAATTGTTCCCATTTACCGACAATTTCATCAGACGAAGAAAAGCAAATTATTGACTTGATTGCACTGCCCGAGTTGCATTTGTTGATCTGAGTTGTAATCACTTTATTTAATTATGTAAAAGTATAATGTCTGTCGAGAAATCTTATATCGAAGTGCAGGATTTAATGGAAATTCGTGCTAAACATTATTAAACAAAGTGGCTGTTTTACGTGAAATTTGCACAACAACCTGTAATTCGCATTCAATGACGCATACATACACGCATACAATGACGCATTCAAAGAGGTTGCAGATGCTTGTTTTTCAAATGATTTAAACTCAGATTACCTTGACAAGTTCGCTGTTTTTAAAAAGTTATTTATATTTAAAGATAAAAGTAACTCCGAAAGTTCACGCCGTTTTTTTCATATTAAAGATTTATGTGAGAAAGAAAATAAGGGATTGGGGCTCTATTCGGAGCAAGCTGTGTAATCAGCTCATGCAAACTTTCAAAAAATGTGGCTACGTATAAAGTGAAAAAGACACATCCGAAGTATGCAGAAAATTTACTTAAAGCTGTTTGCGAATATAATAGTAGAAACCTTTAATTTACAAATACTTAAAGTTTGAAATTCACAAATTGTTGTTGTTTTACTTAGAGTTTATACCTTAATGAACTATGTTATATTTTCATTAAATATCATGTAATTGTAAGTTTTCTTTAGTTTAAAACGTGCTTATATACTTGCTAAATATACTTAAACTATAAGTGCAATCATTGTAATTTTGTTTTGTCAAATAAAAATTATTTTATAATTTTAAAAAATACGGCTAGTTTTTAGTAATTAATTAAATATATTCACATAAAACATTCCTATTACAATTTCAATAATGATTTTCAAGTACTCTAACTTGCTTATATACTTTTTCCAGCTCGTATCATATGGTTGTACCAGCTTATTTAGTGTTTAAATTATTCTACATAGCAATTTTAATAAATTTTTCACGAATAAAAGAAACGGCTCATAGGATCATTTTAAGTTCATGAAAAATTGATTATAGGCACCATTTACAACAATTTCCCACCCGTAACTTTGGGATCCTCGAACTTTTCATATAAAATTATTCAGCCCCATCGTGAAGCGGGATACAAACTTATCGTTTGATGTGCTATACATTCCACGCTCATTTTTGAATAATTTATAAACGAATTATTATGGTATGTATATTTTCATTCTAACAATTGCCTGTCTGAAAACTATATATATAATAATATGAATTTCTTCTAATGAAAAATATAATTTGCTGAAATCGAAAAAATAATTGTATAACAGATATCATCCATTCGTCTTAATTTCTCATATTTTGTTTTACAGGCGTGGAATCGCTTGCTTTCGCTCCATTGGGGAGGAGCAAAACCAGGCGATTCCACGCCTGTAAAGGGGGGGGGGGGGGGTCCTCATTCAAAGCATTTGAAGAGCGCATTGTTCTTCAGCGTATCTTATCTCAATGAAACTTAAATTTTCTTTGTAAAGATTCGACAATGGTAACATTGAAGCGCATTCGACTACTTTTTGGCATAAAAGTGAAAAAAATGACGAAATAATTCAATTGAAAGTGTCGTTTATTAGATAGGGGACTTGCCCGCTGAACTCCCCAAAACGGGGCTCTGTACCTGGACCCTTCTAGGACGCTCCGCCTCCAAATCCCCCCCCCACCCCCCGAGGCCCCTGTTTATCCCGAAACTCATATTATCCTCATAGAAACCAAGTTGCCAAATTTGTCCAGTTCTTACTGATGCTGTAATCAGTTATTTCGAAGTTACGATTTCCGCTTCGTATATTTGAAAACGCGAAAACTCGCTTTCTCACTGCACACTTGCTACGATGTGGAATATGAATGTACATGAGTACAATGCATAAACACATTTATTTTCATCTCGAGCGCCCTATTGAGAGGCAATGCTTCGAAATCTCCCTCGGTCAACGCGGAGGCTAGAGAGTCGGGAGGTGACGTTCGAGCGCAGTTGAAGAGAAGGCGCCTTATTGAGAGGCGCCCTAATGAGAGGCTCGACTTTTTTTAGAGCTAAACAGGCGATAGGTATTTTCCCGAATTGCAAAAAAAATATATTTTGAGAAGTTACACGTAATTGATTTTTGTACTTTTTAAAAAAAAAACGAATTATTATCAGCATGATGCAAGCTAAACCATTTTTAAGGTCAGGAGAATTTTTTTTCCAAAAAATATAATTTTTTTCGTAAACGATGAAAGATATCGTAGACGAAAAAGGGACATTTTTCATCTAGTTTTCTTAAACCTGCAAACTTGATGTTAACGTTTTTTCGTTTCTATCATTTTCTACCATCAAACTTAAGGTAGAGTGGGGTAAAAGTGCGGCTGGAAAAAAGTGCCACATGTTATAAAATGTAGAACTTTAATGTCTTATATATGTTTTTATGCAAAAACCAAGGAAATACCTCATTTAATTTAGGTTCAGTGTTATGAAAAATAACTTTAGCTTTGTGTTATGTTTCTATTTGTGTTATCGTATGTGGCACTTGTTCCGCCCTGGCACTTTTAACACCATTCTACCATACAAGATATCTTCATTATTAAAGTACAAGTTCAAAAATAAAAATTGGAAAAAATGTAAAGGTGTTTTTTTTTTTTAGAAAAAACTACTTAATTTTTTTAATAAAACCCGCTGCCATTTTTTAAATTTTAACCCTTTTTAATTTTCCGGTGGATTACGTAATAATACAATGGACGCTAGTAGAGTCAGAAAGGAAATAATAAATATCTCAATTAAGCAAAAAGTAATAGAGGTTTAGATTACAAAATTCGGGTTTAAAAAAAACAAAGCACAAAATTCAAATACGTATACACGGAGAGAATTTTCGGGAGATTTAATCACGTTAAAATTGTAGCTCTAACATTACGCGTTTCATTAACTCAGATCTCGAAATTTCTCTCCGTGGAACATTTCAGACATTTTTTTGTTTGCAAATCGGAAAAATAAGTGTCGCCTAACTTCCACTTTTCCTATAAAAAGGCGCAATTCAGTGATTATTAATTGCTTAAATATTTTCGAAACTATTTTCCATAATGAATATCACTCTTTGACATCCATTAACTGCGTTATTAATAGCAGAAAGCAGCAACTTTGTAACATTGACAAAGAAATAGAAATGCTTTCAAAAAATTTAAATTATTTAAACAATAGCATAATATCATTAAAAAGATATATCACTCTCAACATTCGTTAATTGTGTAATTAATTTATGAAACTATTAACTTTCTACAATTAAAAAGAGAAAAATTTGTTAAACAAACGAAAATTGATTAAATAATTAACATATCCTAAACAAGAAATATTATTTTTGAAATTTATCAGATGTATCATTTATTCCTAAAAATAATAACGTTTCACAAGCTAAGAGCGAAATAAATTATTTAAAAAATTTAAAAAATTTTAATTAAAAAATTTTTTTTTTTAAATTTAGAAAATTAAAAAAATACCACCTTTATCATGAATTTTACAAAAAAAAAAACTATTCTGGATTATTTAATTAATTTGAAAAGCCCGGGGCACGGGTGGTCTAAGTTTTTTTTGGATTTCTGTGCCCTACACCCCCAAATTTATTCGAATCTAATAAAAAATAAAGGTTTTTTTTAATTATTTAATAAAATGATGTTTTAAATTATTATATATAATCGATCATTTTTTATATATTCCCGTTCTTGTTATCCAAATTCTTTCTATTATATGAATCATTAATCATATTGATAATGAGATCTCTAAATTAAATGTTTAACCAATTTATTTTAATTCATAGTCAATAATCAATTAAGTTTAACAGCAATAATGTTTTAAACCATTTTTTTATATTATTTATAACATTGTTTTCTTAGAATAATGCTAGAAAGTTACAGTTTTTCGAACATTTCCCAGTAATTGTCTGTTTTTTAATTAGATTGAAGTAATAATTAATTAAATTCAAAAAATTGTTTTAACAACTCATTGATTATTATTTCTATTATTATTCTATTTAAATAATAATAAAAAGTTGCGATTTAATCTGAAAAATTCAACTTTTTATCCAATTTTTACTTAAAGCGAGCAAATAAATAATTAAATTCTTCTATAGTAATACTAGATAGTTGCGGTTTTTTTCCAATTTAATACTTATTGTGAACTTTTAACCTAGAGCGAAGTAATAGTTATCGAAATTTAACAAAAACAGTTATGTAAACAAATTATTATTGTTTATGCTAGAAAGTTGAAGGTGTTTCTTTAATTTTCAATTTTTTTCTTTTTTAGTTAGGATCAAATAGAATTATTTATATGTAATTGAAAAGCTAAAGGGAAGCTAAAAATTTCAAAAAAATGCTACTTTCTAGCATAATTCTAATAAAATATTATTAAAAAGAATAATAAATTGTTTAAAACATTATATTTCTTGACATTAGTTAATTATTAGCTCACTCTTATTGAAATGTAAAGAAAAAATGAAACATTAATAAAACATTAACTTTCAAACATTATTTAAATAGAATATTTTGAAAAATAATAACACATTCTTAAAACAATTATATTTGTTACCTTGAGTTGATTATTACCCCACTGTAATTGAGGACTGAAGAAAAAGTGGAAAATTCTAGAGAAAACTGCAACTTTCTAGTATTATTCTAATAGAGTGTATTAGGCAAAATAAGCTTACATTGTTCAAACATTCATATTTGTTTACTTGAAATAATGTTTACTTCACTCCAATTGCAAAGTGGATAAGAATTGGAAAATTTCAGAGAAAACTGAAACTTTCTAGTATTATTCTTAGTTAATATTATTATAAATAATAATACATCATTTTGAACGAATAATGTATGTTTACTTTAATTGATTATCACTAGTTATCAGTAAAAATTAGTATTTTATATACTAAAAACAATTTATATTTCTAAAATCACACAAAATTCATAATTATCGCTAAAAGGTCAATTTTCACATATGGAGTTTATTTGTGACCCCATAAAATATACTTATGAAGGTATTATTTAAAAAAAATTAATTTATTTGTATTCTACAACCAATTGTGAATAGAAATTTAGTCTCAACTCGATTCACCTGTTTTCGACAATTCTTATCGGGCTTGTGGAACTTCTGATATAATTTTTTTAAACGCATTTATTTTTGTGGATTCGAAAAACTTTGGGGGATATATGCATGAGAAATCGAAAAATATGTCCAACGCATTTTTGGGTAATCCTTATATACATACAGAAACATATACACGTGGAAGAAGTAATTTTGTTACTTTTTTCAGTTTTTATAAATCAAATAACTGTTTTTCCTACGTAAATTTGTAAAGTAATAGTTAAAAAATAATTGAGTTACGTAAAAAAGATTCAAAACATTGAAAGAGAGTAAAAAAATTACCATTTTTTAATAATCCTGAAGAATCTGCAAATACATTGAAATTTAATCTTCAAGTTGAATTTGGTCAGTCTTTCGCAAAAATTTCGCACAAAATAACACAAAAATCCGACACTCTCGTAAAACTAATTAATGAATCTATCACTACTTTACTTAGAAAATTAATTGAAATAATTCGAAATTTTTAAACTACGCGAATAACGGAAAAATGATTGGTCAAAGGGTCCTTACAGAATTTCCACTAAAATTGAGGTTATAACAAAAGCCCTACAATTATTTTATAACGCGACTTCACTCCCGTATAAACCGAATATATAAACACGCCCATAATTAACGCGAATATCTCCAAATTTAACCGAAAATTCATCACTAAACGAAACTATTCTAAAGCAAAACGCTGCGAATAACCAGGCAAAATTGGCGAAAAACAATGCCTTCACAATCGCGACAAATCAGGCCTAAGTTTTCGAAATATCCATAAATTATTGGGCCGAAATGATCAATAACACGTTTATTTCATGTAAACTTAACGAAGTTTAACTATAATCGGACTTTCCGAAGTCTAAACCGGCAAAACGATCGGCCAGATTTCACAAGATACTTCCTTTCCAACCGCCCAAAACAAACTGACGAAGTAGTCAAGCGAAATGACTATTTGTAATTTTCAAACTTTAGTGATCAATAATTTCAAGATTTCTCAACACCACAAGCAATAAATA
Organism: Druon quercuslanigerum; assembly: GCA_010014905.2. Lineage (NCBI taxonomy): Eukaryota > Metazoa > Arthropoda > Insecta > Hymenoptera > Cynipidae > Druon > Druon quercuslanigerum. The sequence goes on from JAAAKG020069750.1 coordinate 10,278, forward strand.
TAGTCAGGTAATTTAAAAAAATTGTAATCTAGTGTGCGAAAGTTCATAACTTTTCTAAACATCTTACAACAATTTTTCTAAACCAGTTGTCAAGCTGACTAATATATTCCATTGATGATACGCGTTTTTATTAGGAATTGTTACTTCAACTAACAGCTCACTTCACTTCGTTTATGGCTGAGGGGAAAAGAAGGAACCAAATGCATGGGATTCGATCAATTTTTGTCGTATTTTGCTAATATCTTCGTAAAAACTAATATTTTCTGTATAAATGTATTTGAAAAATAGTTTTTATTTTTTAAGAACTATTTAATGACATAATAAAATTATGATAATTATTATTCATTACGAAGATAACACAAAAATAAAGTTTTGTCCCTTGCATTTGGTGCAGTGTTTTCCTACAACCTTTCAACGAAGTGAAGTTAACTGAAGATGAAATTAAAATGCCTAATTACGGAATTTACTTAAAACATCAGCTAACTTCACTTGGTTAAAAAACGAGGGGGGAAACAATGGACCAAATGCATGGAACAAAACTTTATTCCTGTATTATCTTTGTATTTAATAATTATTATTATAATTTTATTATTTCATGAAATAGTAATAAGAAAATAAAAACTATTTTTCAGATACAGTTATATATAAAATATTAGTTTTTACGAAGATATTTTCATTTTTTAAATAATCCTTCCAAAACAATTTTCTAAATATTTGCTGTAAAGTAAATCTCTTATGGTCACAATTACTGGGACATTTACCTTAAATAAAATACAATTTGAGAAAAAAATTACTTTAATTAGATTTAATAGCAATTGGTGAACAATTTGATTTTACTACACTATAAATTATTATTAAACAATGTTTATCAAATTGAACTACTTATTTCTGCTTTGTATTTTTTTCTGGATTTCTAAATTCAGAGCGTTCATTTTAATCGAGAAAAAAATTGCCGGTCTTTCCTCGGGTTTTCCTCGATTTACAAAAATTGTTCAGGGTTATTATTGAAATTAATAAATTTAAACTGCTAAAACTAAATGGTTTTTAATTTTAATAATCCAAATAGAACAGCAAATTGAAATATTCAAAAAGGAACTCTCTTGAATTTTAAACTTTTACAATTAATGATTCAAACCTTCTTTATTCCGAATTGTTTTATTCAAACACTTAATAACTTAGACGTATATAATGAAAGATCCAAAAATTGTCCAATTGAACCATTTTTTATTAAATGACATTAAGCGGCATAATAAAAAATTTAGCTTTAATAAATTAAACGCTCAACTCACATTTTAAAAAATGGTAAAAGTAAAGCATATTCCCCTTCCAATTCAGAAAAATAATTAATAACCTAAATTTTCTCCCTTCTAACTCAATAAAAATCATTTAAAAAATTCAATTCAGAAAAAAAATACTTTCCTTAAACTCAATAAAAACGTTAAAAAGAAAAAAATGGCCTCTTCCAATTCCGAAAAAAATGAAATCCGAAATTTCTTTCCTTCGAAATCAATAAGAATTTATTTATTTTTTTTTTTGTTTATATTTTCATAAAAGCATTAAGAATTGAATTTTAGGATAATTTTAATTATAACTATAAATTATTAATTTTTTAATTAAAAAAAACTGTTAATTAAAATTTCTTCTTTTACAACTGAATAAAAATGTTAAAAACAATTTTCTTCTTCCAATCCAGAAAAAAATTAGAAATGAAAGAGTCTTTACTTAAACTAAATAAAAATGTTAACGGAAAAAATGGTCTCTCCCAATTCAGAAAAAAATTAAAACCCAAAATTTCCGCCCTTACAGTTCAATATAAATGTTACAAATAAACCATCATCATGTTAAAAAGTTCCTTTTCCAATTCGGAAAAAAATGAAATACCAAAATTTCTATTCTTTCTTTTAAATTGAAATTGTGTTTTAAGTTGTGGCTATCAATTTCAAACAATTCAGTTTCGAATTCTTCAGTTTTTTGAATATTTGATAATTTCTCATTTTAAACAAAGAGTGCAAATCTATTAATTTGAAATTATTCAAAAATTGAAAGTAGTTTATGAAGTGCAACGTTAAAATCTATCAATTGTTTAATCTTGAACATATTTAGGATCTTCTTTAACATCAGTTATTGTTTAAGTCTTCAAAACTGCTTTGAAATTCTTTAAATTGAAGATGTGAATTTAAAAATGAAAGTCTAAAATATAACATTAAAAAAACATTTTAGAATTACGTTTGTTAAACTAAATGATTTGATAATTGAAAAAGTTACCAATAAATTCAATGTAATTTCCGGGTTTCCTAGTCCAGTACCCAACCTGCAAATGATCATAAATATTTTTTAAATCTTGGTTCTTTCATTTGTACTATTTAAATTCTGTGAAAATTGCAGAACAAAATTAAACGAGGATTTAACAAAATTACAAAATCGGGGATACAATAAATAATCATAGTGTAAATTATTTCATGTTTTATTAATCTTGATAATCAATGAATGTGAAATTTGTAAAAACGTAAAAAGCTACATGTATATAAATATATGTATACAAATTATCTATTTACAGAGTATCAGAAGTGGCGAACCAAGAAGAGTGGTTTCAATAATTAATCGCTCACCAGCAGTCTAACATTGATTCCCTTGATTCAGTTTGTATCAGGTCACAAAAATCATTCGCACTTGAATTATTTTCAAATAACCAAAACACTATTGAGTATATATTTTGCTTAAAAAACTAAACTTCAATTATTAGCTGCAATAAAATACAATCGCGTGAAATTAAAACTAGCTGCTGACGCTTTAAAATCTCTCAAAAATATCCGGAAAACTTACAAGTCATTCTACACTTAAATGCCACGAATATCGCAGAGAAAATTCATTATTATGTAATTATTAAAATTAAACATCTCCAGTAACTCAATATTAAAGATAAAACTAATAGCCTCTGTTAAAAAATCAAAGCTGCTAAGCGACGAAATTAAACCTCTTTTTATTTTCCTGCTTTAAAAGTGAAATAAATTAAATAACTGAAAACACTTAAAATTCTGCTAATTCAATGACAAATGAAGCGGCAGTTTGTCCTTAAAATTGTGCGAAAATCACGGTAAGTACGTATTCAATAGAAAAAATATTCTTCCTATTATTGATATTGGACGTATTGTTAGCATTTAAATCTTTTTAGGCATCTAAGCAGTCCATTTTTGCACTAATTAGTTTTAATCAACGTGAACGTATTGTCCAGTGACTGTCGCAGTTTGGTGATATCTTCTCCTTCCAGCAAAATCTTCATTCTCCTCGTTTAGTTGTGCTGAACTTGTTTCAACCCCTGGATGAACTGGAGTGACGACAATTTGCTCGTAGTCATAAACTTTTCTCCTGAAAGAAAAAACAAACACATTTAAGCTCAAATAATATTTTGAAAATTAATAACAAAGCCTGTAATATCTTCGCTTAGGAACTAAATGTATCATTGCAGAGAGTAATCAAATGAATTTACCCCAGTAGTCTCAGGAGTGAATTCTTCAACCACTCGAAGAATTTAAATTCGGCAGAAAGTCCAGGCTTCACGGCAGGATTTGCATGTCCAATGTAACTCCAGACGAGAAAAACGACAATGATATTCGCGGTTGCGTATCCCCAGTGGACCAGGAACATTATTAGAAGCTTCACAAGTGCCTGATAGGCGCAAAAATTAAATTTAATTAACTAGGAAATTAGAAAGAGGCAAGGGGTTGTTCACTCTTGAAATCTGGCGTACAAGCCTATTTAAAATCTTTAAAATTTTTATGAAATTTTTGAAATATATGAAGTTATTGTGAAATCTTTGGAATTTTTATGAAATATTTTGAATTCTTTAAAATCTTTGTAAAAACTTTGCAATTTTTAAAAATCCTTGTCAAATCTATTGAAGCATTTTAAAATCTTTGAAATCTTCGAAATATTTTGAAATCCTTGTGAAATCTTTTTAAATCTTTTAAAATCTTTGTGATATCTTTTGAATTATTTATTAAATCTTAATGAAATCTTTGTGTAATCTTTAAAATATTTATAAATTCTATTAAAATATTTTGGAATCATTGAAATCAATTGAAATCTTGGTGTAATCTTTAAAATCTTTGTAAAATCTTTGAAAGTTTTTTAAATCTTTGTGAAATCTATTGAAGTTTTGTAAAATCTTTGAAATATTCTAAATATTTTGAAATCCTTGCGTACTCTTTTGGAATCTTTATGAAATCTTTGGGAAAATCATAAAATCTTTGTGAATGCTTTGGAATTTTAAAAAATCTTTGTGAAATCTATTGAAGTCTTTTAAAATATTTGAAATATTCGAAAATTTTGAAATCCTTGTGAAATGTTTTTAAATATTTTCGAATCTTTGTGATACCTTTGGGTATTCTTTAAAATCTATGAGACATTTTTTAAAATCTTTACACTTTTTAAAAATAATTTTAAAACCCTGAAAATACTTCGGAATTTTGTAAAATCTTTGAAATTTTTATGATGTCTACATAATCTATTGAAATCTTTTGATTATTTGAATTAGTTTAAAATCTTTGTAAAATCTTTGTAAAATATTTTGAAATCTGTAAAATCTCTGTGTAATCTATGTAATTCTTGTGAAATCTTTGAAACCTTTGAAATATTTGTGAAATGATTGAAATATTGTTATCTTCATTGAAATTTTTGAAATCCTTGCGAAAATAATTTGTAATATTTGAAATTTTCTAAATATTTGTTAAGCCGTGGAAATTTTTTGAAAGATTTGAGAAATATATGGAACCTTTGAAATAATTGTAAGATGTTATGAAATATTTGCGACTTCAATGAAATGTTTCCAATCTTTGTGAAATCAAATATTTGTGAAATATTTCGAAACTTTTTTAAATCTTTTGAAAATTCTGGTAATCTTTGAGAAATCTATTCAAATCTTTTGGAATATTTGAAATCTTCTAGAATCCTTATTAAATCTTTGAAAAATTTGAAATATTTTTCAAGTGCTTTGAAATATTTTTGGCGTCATTAGATTCTTTGAAATCGTCGGGAATATTTGGAAATATTTGATTAAATTTAAAATACTTACACCCACTAGCGAAAACCATCGATTGCAGAAGGGGCTATACCAATTTCCTAATTTTCCGTGGATGTGAACTCTTCTCGCCATAGTATCAGCTGCACTGCTATTTTCATCCAAACTCGGCGAGGAATCCGCAATTACGTTATCCGAAAAATTAGGATTCGCCTGTAACGATGAAATTTTATTAACCATTTTGCTTCAAAGTTCAAAATAATATTTTTTTAATTAATCTCAAAACTTACTGCAATGTTCTTGTGTCGAATTCTTTCTGGGAATAAAGTATCCAAATCGTTTTCAGTTTCCACAATTTCATTTCTCCCAGCTGCACCATAATTTCTATCAAAAGTCGGCGTTTGCGAAGAAAATCTTTGTTCTCTCGAATGACGCAGATCAAAGGTTTGCGCCAAAGCGAAATATGCATAATCCATGCAAGCATAGGTCAGCAAGAAAGGCATCGTAACAATAGGAGCGAGTGTATTTATCTGCCCCGTAATTATAAAAGCAAGAGTGACGCTAGCAACAACTAACATTGCGTAGATTGGCACCTTATTCGGTCCTTTCTGCAAAGATGAAATAAAAATCAGTTTGTTAAAAAGTTCATGACCCCATTTTCGATTAATATCTCGAAATTATCGCAATCTCGAAACTAGTATTGTCGGGAAATTATATTTCGAAGAAGATTTACAATTCGGATTTTGGAACATTCGTCAGTTATGTTGGTGTTTTTCGTCGGAAAATATTGGTATTTTTAATAATAAATTATTAAATTTCAAATAATGTTTAAAATTTTACAACAACCTTAGGTTACGTTGGTATGTTTTATCTGAAACACACAGCTTGAACAATTTCGGATTGTGTTAGTTTTTTTTTGTCGGACGTTGACATTTTAAATACAAATTCTTAAATTTTGAAGATTTAAAATTTGGAACAATTTTTTAATATGTTACGCTACATTAGTATTCTTCGTCGAAAATTTTTGATTATGCTTCATAGTCATTTAATTCGAAATGAATTGTTTTTTGGCATTTTCAGGATGTCTCCTAAAATCCTCGAAACAAATTCCCTGACAATTCCAGTTTTGTTCCAGGTATATAAAGATTTTGCCAGGTATAATTTCTTATAGTGTGGACTCAGTTAAACATTTTACATTTTTCAGAACAATTAACTCTAAATATGTATACAGTTTCGCGAATTTATTGTAAATAATCTATTTTTCACGAATTTAAATAAAAATTCAAACAAATTTTTATCTTAGAATCTGATATTTAAAATTCAGTACATATTTAGGTAAAATTAATGTTGTTATTTTTCAACGAGCTACATGAATTCTTAAACAAATAGTTAAATTTACAACTAAACCATTTTTTTAACGAAATAGTTAAATTGTAAACTAAAAATAATACGTTTTCATCAATAAATGGAACAGTTACATTTTTAGACAAAAACATTAATTTAAAAAAAGCAGAGAGACAAATGTTTAAACAAAGTGATGAATTTTCAACTAAAATTGTGAATCATTAACTAGAATAGATGGATATTAAACCAAAAAGATGTACTTTTAACCAAACATAATTTTTTAAATAGAATTAATTTGTAACTGGAATAGTTAAATTTTATACCATAAAGACGATTTTTTTATTCAAATGATGAATCTTTAACGGGAATAGTTAAACTTTAAACAAAAAAGACGAATTTTCAACCCAAAAGATTAATTTTTACCAAAAAGACGATTTTTTAACAAAATAGCTCATTTTTCAACTAAAGAGACGAATTTTCAATTAAAATGACGAATCTTTGGGCAAAAAAATTATTAAGCAAAAAAGAGTTCATCTTTCAATCAAGTAATTAAATTTAAATCCACAAAGATAAATTCGGACCAAAAATGTAGTAGTGATATTTTCTCCAAAATATATTTAAATTTTTAATCAAAAACAGTAGAAATAAAACAAAAAGTACAACTTTAAATTTGAAACAGAGTTTCAGTTAGACTGGTTATTAATTAGATAGAATATTTTTAGAGGCCTAATACCAGTGTT
>JAAAKG020069761.1:0-17377 GCA_010014905.2 Druon quercuslanigerum
TAAAAATAAATAATACTTAAAAAGCAAAAGAGACGAATTTCTAACTAAAAATATTGAATTTCTCAACATAATTGAATTTTTAATCCAAAAGATTATGTTCCTATCCAGAAAAATGAATGCCTCTAAACCGCTAAATTTTCAACAAAAAAATAGGACTTTCAGGTAAATAGTTGAATTTTAAATGAAATAATTAAATTTTCAACAAAACAGCAACATTTTAAAATAATTAAAAATTTAAAATAAGATAAATTTGCAAATCAAAACAACTTATTTTCTACCAAAAAAGACGAATTTTCAACAAAATAATCAAATTTTCAACCACATAGTAGAATTTTAAAACAAACGAGAAAAATTCTGAACCAAAAATACAAAAAGATGGCTTTTCTAACAAAATATTTGAACGTTCAACAAAATTATTAATAAATTAATAAATTTTAAAAGTTATTTACATCTGGTAAAATTCCTTGAAATTACTTCAATTGAAATTTTATTCATTCCCTAAAGTACTCTAGAAATCCGTTAAAACCCCATAGAATCCTATAAATATTAATATTTTATATTCCTTTTTAAAAACCTTGAAATTTTTAAAACTATTTTAAATTAAAATACCGCACCTGCTTTTCACCTCATGCAATTTTTAAAATTCTTTAAAATATGTTTCAATCTTTAAAATCCTATGGGACTAAATAAAATTCCATGAAATCCGTAGAAACCCCTTGAAATCCCTTTAAATTCCTAAAAAGTTTCTAAAAATCCCTAGAAAATCTTAAAAATTTCCTGAAATCCCATTGAATCTTTTTAAATAAACTAAAATCTTCTAAAATCTTCAAAAACTTTTTAAATGAATAAAATTAGTTAAAAGCCTTTTAAATCCATTCGAATATTTAAAATCTCTTGAGAATTTTTGAAACTTTATTTTAATCGTTAAAATCCCTTGAGATCCTTAAAAAAAATTCAATTGTGGACTTTCCAAATAAAAGAAAAATAATTTATTTTTTAATTAAAACAAAATATAGAAAGAATTTTCCTTGAACTAAATAAAATATTTAAAAATGAGATCAGAAATTTCTCAATGTTTTTACCAAAGGAAATCTTTTACTCCATATTTCTTATTTACTGAACTTTTAATGAGAAAGGGTCTTAATATTGAGTTTGTAATACATTTTAATTGAACTGCAAATGTTTGAAATATTAAAAATGCTTTGAGAGACTTTTTACGCTTAAAAATATTTCAGAGAATTTTTATATTTTAATTATGAAAAAAGATAAGACCCCAGCGAAAAGAATATTAATTCGTTCTCCGAGAAGCTTTTAACAAATTAAAAAAAAAATTTATATTTTAATGACGAAAAAAGAGAAAACTATCCTCGTAGAAAAATCTTAATTTTGCGAGATTCGACCTAATTAATCATTAATTGCAACTAAATAATTTTCTCAATTTAATTACTGCGATATCATTTACACGTTTTCCAGATTTGTGACCAAAACGCAATTTCACAAATTCAAATGGACAAAGTGCCATTATGTCATAATTTAAATAACTCTTTATTACAAATTTTATTATAGGGATAATGTTAATAAGCATTAAAACCAAATGAGGGGCAACACAATTGTTATTATTTTTTTTAAAATTAATCGTCTGAAAAATAAGATACAAATTATTTTTATGATTAGAAAATGATGATGATGAGTAATCTACTCATTTATTTTAAAAAATTCCGTTTGTTTATTTGTCTTGAAAACATAAATTTCCATTTGTCGATAACTGGGACATGTTGTGTTAAAAAAAAAATCCATGTATTAATTCTAATTTACGATACTCACGCCTCTGATGAGAAAAGTTTGCAAAAAGAACTAACCTGTAACAAAAAAAAAGTATTTCATTAGATCGCTGTACGATAAATTTAAATATTATCTAGGAAAAAATGTGACTTTCTTTTATGTGAAAGTAGAGAAATTTGAAAAATTCTACAAATAATACATTATGAATAGAGGTTATGAATATTATCAACACCTGTTTATTATAAAATACTTCACTGAGTTTTTAAAACAAATCTTTTCTTAAACTATTTCAATGAAATAATTATTTTGTTAAATAAAATAATTATTAATTTGTTTACCATTTTTTTCAGTGTGACAGTTCTGTTATTTCATAGGATAGAATGGATTTTATAATTTAGGAAATGACTGCTCTTTTAAGTCGTAAATTTGAGTGTTAAATTTTGATAAAAGATGAAGGTGTACACTAGGAATATATAAGTACACAGTAGAATTTATAGCTGCTGAAGAGGCTCTCGTAAACCGGAAGCACGCCATGCCGTTTGAATGGCTAAAGACCATTCGAAGACAGAGACCAACGTGACCTCGATTGCGCACCAAATCCTCTTTGAAAAAGTTTGTCAGTGTTGAAAAATTACTTATTCTGCAGCTGAGAAACGAATTGGCGTAAACAATTTCAAGGTTATTTATCATCTTAATTAATAATTTCGCATAAACACTTCCAAGGTTATATTTTGATTTGTCCTTGAATTTTCCACTGTGTCAAAAGCAAGGACAAATCAAGATATAACCTTGAAAATGTTTACGCAAATTCATCTCTCACAATTTGTCTACAAAATAAGTAGGTTTTCAACACTGAGAAACTTCGCTTTGCCTGCAAATCTCGAGGTTAGGACCAGCCCTGCCTATTTGCAGTTGATTTGCGAATTTACGTATCGCTATCATTGGACTAAAGAATTTCGGGTGAACGAACCGCGGCACGGCGTAATCAAAAGCGAACAGAACTCGCTCTTGACGTATTATTCCACGAGAGAAAATTGTAAATCGCGAGTGGGAAGAGAATTCGCTTCTCGGGGTAAAAAAGCTCTTTGTGAGTTCACTGCATGTATGTACACATTGGGTTAAAGAGCCGTTAACGCTAATACGCTAACGTGGTTAACGTCGGCCGAGATTGTCAATTAGTTCTCAGAACGAAGTAATCAACATTCTTGATGATCATCGAACTCGCGCATCGCCGGAAGTTTGATCGATTCAACTTATCATCACGAGAAAAAAATCCCACTTTAGATTCATTAAAATATCTTTTTTAAGTTTACGCTTATGAAAATAGAAAGAGCTGCAAAAATTAATCTTTCAAAATTCCCTGACTCTTAATATTGAAAGATCAATATTTTAATCTTGTAACATTTTCAATCTAGTATCTTTTATAAATGGAATAAAGCAATTTTAAATTTATCAATATACATTTTTATAATTGAATTTTGATACATCCTGACTTAATTTTCTCGAGAAAAATGTTGCGTAAAATTCTGTTTACGATTTTTTAAATGACTTCAGCCATAAAAAAATTTATTTTTATTATTAAAAAACAGTAGAACTGTTAATTTGAACTCACAATTCCTGACTGGCTATAGGTTTAAAATTGTTGACATTAGAAGATTTGTATTTTTAGTTTGAGCAAGTGAAAAGAAGCATATAAGCCACAAGCGTTCATGGTACGAAGTGTAATTGTAGAAACTAACCCGTCCCAGATGATAAACAAAGTTCAAGGACTTCAAAAAAGCAGAGACTAGTTCCGCTGATAACTTCTATCTAAGTTTTCCTTCTGGGAACTTTTTCTTACTCGAGTGATTCTTTGCAATTTGTAACTTTTCTAACATTATTCATGATCCAGATTTCCAATTCAAACATTTGTATTCAACATTGATAAATTAGTCAAAATTGAATTGTTCTAGACTAAACTAAGAAGTGTAACATTTTATCAGACTTGAAGGTTACTGAGAGTTGCAAATAAGGTAATTCTTGCATAATGACGAATGTGCGCGAAAGCAGCTCAAAGAGCCCAGGGCTATTGTTAGGCAATCCAAAAGAGGAGGACATAAACTCTTCTTTATTCAAATACCACTTCAGATTATGACGTCACTTCTCTATCGTATCATTTGCTCAATTAGAAAGTCATTTATAAACTTGTCTTCTATCTTTGTATGAAGTTAATACAAAATTATTATAGTTTATTGCCATTGAGAGCAGCAATATTCTTTCAAGATTCTAAATAAAAAGAACCGAATCATGTAATTTATCTTCAACATTTCAGAGGCGCATTCTATTTTTTCTAATATTCATTTTACCGAATTTTTGCCTGATCACTATTTCAATGATTGCAAATTTAACCAAATGGTCAACCAATTCTCTGAATTTCGAATTAGCTAATTTGAATTTGGAGAACAGATCTTTATGCGGTTGCCATTTTTATGAAAAACGAAATTTCTGTTACATAACAATTCGGTAAAATAAAAATCATGTTTCGAAAGTCCCTTAATTTTTATAATTATGTCAACAATTTTTTCGTCATAATTGCGTAAAAGGTCATAAAATTCTGCACCTAACAAGCCTAATAAGTTGGAGGCAAGATGTCAATTAACTTTAAAAAATATAAAAAAAAAAAATTGAAATTCGTCGTTTTCGAAAGATTTAAATAACTTTCGAAAATTTTAAAGAAATAGTATTTTCCTACATTATTAAGATATTTTTAGATTTTGTCCCTAAATCCTACCATAGGGTCGAAACTTTGTGTAAAAAAGTACAAAAATTTAACTTAATTTTTGTATTTACCAAATTATTTTTTATGAAAACTTTTAACTAGATGTTTATAAATATTACTAAGAGTTATTAAAATATCATAAATATTGATTTGTAAGAATGTTTGTAAGCATTTACAGATTTTTAAATTTGATGCCTTTTTGCAATTAAAATGATGAATCATCAACCAACAAAGATGATTAATTTTTAATTCGATTATTAACCAAAAAACATTAAGTTTCTATGAAGAGATAAATTATCAATAAAATGGAAAAAATTTAAGTAAACGCATTATTTTTCAACAAAAAAAAGTCTTTTTCTGCCAAGAAAATACAAATTTTCAAAAAAATATAGGAATTTAAAAAAAACCAATAAATAATTTTAAAATAAAATGTTGGATCTTCAACTAAAATTTTTTTTGTAGAAAATAAAATTTTTTACCAAAAGAGATACATTTTTAAGGAAAAATTAGCGAGTTAAAGAAAAAAATCGAATGTTCCAGGAAAAAGTTTGACTTTTAATTTTAAAAAAGATGAATTTTCAATTAAAAAATACGAATTTTTTAGCAAAACAGCTTATTAATTTTACAAAAAAAATGAATTGTTAACCAAAAAAGATGAAATTTCTACCAAGATGTTTATTTTTAACCAAGAAGATTTCTTTTTTTATCGAAAAAGATAAATTTTCAACAGAAAAACATAAATAAAAAAAAAAACAATAACGAATTTCAATCTCCAATTAAAAAAAAATTAATTTTCTACTAAAAGAGATGAATTATTAACAGATAGTTGAGTCTTCAAACTAAATAATCGAATTTTTCAGAAAAAATTTGCCTTTTAATCCCAAAAAGATGAACTTTCAATTTAAAAAGATGAATTTTCTAGCAAAAAAGATGATTAATTTTCTAAGAAAAGAATGAAAGTTTTACCTAAAACCATTACTTTTTAACCAAGAAGATTCCTTTTGAACCGAAAACAGACAAATTTTCAACAACAAAAAAAACATAAATTAAAAAAAAAAACCAATAACGAATTTTCAAATCAAATCTTTAATCTCCAATTAAAGAAGATTAATTTTCTACCAAAAGTGATGAATTTGTAACAGATAGTTGAGTTTTAAAACTAAATTATCGAATGTTTCAGAAAAAATTAACTTTTAATCCCAAAAAGATGAACTTTAAATTAAATAAGATTAATTTTCTAGCAAAACAGATTATTAATTTTCAAAGAAAAAAATTGAATTTTTAACTAAAAAATAGACAAATTCTACCAAGAGATTATCTTTGATTAAAGTTTCTACATTTTTAACTAAAAGTATTCATTTTTAAGCAAGAAGATTTCATTTCTACCAAAAACAGACAAATTTTTAACAATAAAAAAAGACAAATTTAAAAAAAACCGATAACGAATTTTCAACTAAAATCTTAAAAAAAAAAAATCTAGCAAAAAAGATGATTAATTTTCAAAGAGAAGAGAAGAGAAGAACCGAAAACAAACGAATTTTCAACAACAAAAAAAGGATGAATTTCAAAACAAACAAAAAAAAATACCGAATTTTCAAATAAAATGTTGAATCTCCAATTGAAAAAAAATTAATCTTCTACCAAAAGAGATGAATTTTTAAGAGAAAGTTGAGTTTTCAAACTAAATAATCAAATCTTTAAAGAAAAATTGACTTTCAATCCCAAAAAGATGAATTTTCAATTAAAAAAGATGAATTTTATAGCATGAAATGAATAAAAATTCATCTCTTTTTTTTTTAAACCAAAAATAAGAATGGTGAAAAGAAAAAAATTAATTTTCAACCTAAAAAGAATTAGATCAATGAAATAGCTGAATTTTCAAAAAGAAAATAATTTCCAACTAAACACAGTTGCACTTTCAAGCAAAAGAGCCCTTTTTCCAAAAACAAAAAAGGTCAAATGTCAACCAAACAGTGAAATTATTAATGTCATGGTTCTATTATTTCAGTTCACAGGTAAGCTAAAAAAAAGCAAGCAAGAGGAATTTCCTTGAAAATAGGGGAAAAGGGGGAAAGAGTTTGATTGTTCTTTTCCCTTTTTCAGATAAAATCTAAAATGAGATGAACTTAAATCTTAAATCCACAAGTCCAAAGTGACTAAAGTGGCCTTTTTCGGTAAAATAAATATAAGGGAAAGTAAAATTTTGGGATTATTAATGCGGCTCAAGTCAACTCGACTCGACATTTCACTCGATTTCTCAGAGTTTCAACATCTGTAAGAATCATTCACGCACATGTTCTGTGAAGGTTAGGTTGGGCATCCGGCGCACATTTTTCGCACCATTTCAGGAATTGCATCTGGCAGAGGTAGTCCGTGAAGAGGTGGGTTCAACAAAAGGGGGGGGAGGGGAAGTGAAAAGGGAAAGCGTGCCAAGGCCAGAAATTCGACCTTCGAGGTCGAGAATGGTAGGATAGGAACGACGCCTGATCAGCTTTGAAGGTACGCAATCCGCTGATCTATACAATGTAAAAACTATAATACCATTTGCGTGCAAAGGAAGCAATCTCGTGTAGCTAGACCACCACTATAATCCCAATACACTTTTTATTTCCTGCCAAAGAAGGTCTTCTCGTATCAAGGAATACACTTCTTTTCGCGAGACTCCTTCAAACTGACACTCCCGGAAACTGACTCCACTTCATTTCCGTTCACTCGATATCTCGGAACTCCTACAAGTCAATCGGAAAAACAGTATCTCGCTAAAGAAGATCCATTCAATCTCCCTGTTTTTTAAAAAACAAAAAATAAACACCTTGAATTCACATTTCACCCCAAATTCACCTCAGGCCACACTTACATGTAACCTCAAATTTGAATGAAATTATGGCGCGAAATTTAAATGAGAAATGTTTTAAAAACACGTCTTACGTTAGTTAGAGATCCTCTAGGACCTCTCTGGTTGAGACACAAACTCTCACAGGCTAAAATATATAAATTTTCAACCAGAAATGGAATATTTAAATTTTCCCATAAAAAAATTAATTTGCAACGATAAAAATTATTTTTCTAATAAAATATTTAAACCAAAGGTGAAATAGTAAAGTTTCAGTAAACAAATGAATTTTCATTCGATAATAACGAATTTTCAATGAACTAGTTGAATGTTCAACTAAAAAATATTAATTCAATTTTTTCCTAATTTCTATTGAAATGACAAATCTCGAAAAAAAAGAATTTGTAACCCAATAGATAACTTACCTACTAAAAAGATAAATTTTCGACCAAAAAGATGAATTTAAACGAAAATTATGAATTTTTTCTACAAAAAAAAAAATTAATTTTGAACTAAATTCTTGAACTTCTTACCCAAAAGATAACATTTTTGACCAAAGACAATTCTTTGACCAAATGAATGCATTTTTCATACATTTATCCATCTTTACCCCAAAAACTGAATTTTTAACTAAATAGCTCATCCTCTAAAAAACGGTGAAATTACAAATAAAGAGGTTAATTTTTTAGCAAAAAAGTCGAATATTTAGGAAAATATATAAATTTTCAACGAAAATGATTATTTTTCAAGGAAAATTATGAATATTTTCATCAAAAGATTAATTTTTAACGAAATAATTGAATTTATAACCATAAAGATGAATTTCGAACCAAAAAGTATATTCTTATATAAAAAAAAAAACAAATTTTTAACAAAATAAATCAAATTTTAGTCACAGAACTAAATTTTTAACGAAAATAATGAATCTTTTAGCGAGCAAAAGGATTTTTTGATCAAAATATTGACTTTTTTACTATAAAGTTCAATTTCTAACCAAAAAGCTGAATATTTAGTTAAGAAGATTAATTTTCTACCAAAAATTGACGAAGCTTTAACCAAAAAGATAAATATTCAACATCAAACATTAACTTTCTACAAAATATATGAATTTTTAACCAAATAGTTGAGTTTTCAACTAAAAAAAATATTTATTTGCCACCAAAAATTAAATATGTTAATTTTTAATTAGGGAAATTATTTTTAATTAAAAAACGGAGAATTTTCCATAAAATAGTTTAGTTTTTAACCAAAACAAAAAAAAATTTATTCAAAAAACGAATTTTTCACGAAAGATTTTTCTACATTTTTAACAAAAATAATGATTTTTTCACTCACTACAAAAAAAATTAACTTTGGACAAAATACATAAGTTTTTTATCAAATATTTGAATTTTCGACTATAAAATTACTAATTTTAACAAAATACATGAACGTTCAACTAAAAAAGATTTTTGATAAAAAATGGAAGTTCAATTTGGAATTGAAAAAATTAATTTTAACTCAAAGACGAATTTTTACAAAACAGATAAATTTTCAACCAAAAAAATTAATATTCTCATAAAAAATTCGAATTTTCATCAAAACACCTGAATTTTCAACTAAAAACAGTAGCTTTTACGCACAAAATGAATTTTTGTTTCTTAAATATTTATATTTTCATATATTTTATACAGTTTTAATATGTGCATAATTCACTTGATCTTCTTCCTAAATTTATTCTTCAAAATTATGAAGTTATTGTAAAATTTGGTTTGAGAATCGCGCGCTTTTCATCCCTTTTGGTTCCGGTTCGATCAAGAGATTGGAACCGGTATTTTTAAATCTTAAAGCAAAATATCTACTCAAACTTCCAACTTTGGAAAATAAAAATGAAACTCTTTGAATTCAAATTTCGCGCCAAATTCACCCGAGACCACACTCATACATAACCTCAAATCTGAATGCAATTATGGCGCGAAATTTGAATGACAAATGTTGAAAAAACGAAATCTTCCGTTAATTTGATTGATGAATTGTTGGGTTTTAAGAATGGGGACTAACGGGGTAGGAATTGTGGGTTATGAGGCCCTTCGAGTGTCGCAAAAAGAGTCGATCAAGGGATTGGAACCGGTCTTTTTTAATCCAGCCACTCTCAGCCTATAAGGCCGGAATGCATTCGTTGACTCGAGCGCGTTTATACACTTTATAACTCTCGTCTAGCCACTCACCAACACGTGTGTAGTACACACATTTATGAAAGTGTCACTTATACATTTTGGAGTGACTGCAAGGCACGCGAGAGTCATACACATGCATATATACATATATGCCAGTCAAGTGCATGCAAGCCCTACATATTCCCAGAAGATCCGCGCACATGTTGCCGGCCACACGTGTTTTCAAGCTACTTTCATCTTCAGCCGCAAGCTTTTCAACCGGGCTTCTTTTCAAGAATTCTTCAACATTTTTTTCCCTTTTTCGAACCTCAATCAATTCTCCTTTTCAAACTTCCATCTCTAAAGATTTAATGCCTTTGCGCATTTCTATTAGGTTGATATGGCATGCACACAGAATTGCCATTTTTTGTAAAAAGGAAAGCTCACTTTTTAAAACAGAACCGTGTCTGATGAAAACGAACTTCACAAGACAAAATTATCTCAAAATAGAGAAAATGGGGTTATTTGTTTATGAAAAAAGGGAAAGAAATCAAGCCACAAAAAAATGTATTTTAATTAAATTTAATTTTAATTAGTTAAATTAATTTATTTTAATTAAAAAATAATGTAGGTAAACTTTCACTTTTATAAGTGAATTTTTAAACAAAAAATCAATTTTTCATCAAAATATATGAATTTTTATCTGTAAAAATTAACTTTCGACCTGAAAAAGAGATTTTCAGCAATTAAGCTCTAGTTTCAATATAAAAAAGAATCTTCAATTAAAGAAATAAAGTCTTTACAAAGTAATACATTTTTTAAGCCCCATTCTTAATGAGAAATATAACAGTCTAGTGTTTTAGATTTAGAAAACCGTTGACTTTGAAACCTAAACAGGTCAATTTTTAATTTAAAAAAATATTATTTTCAACCAAGAAAGAGATGAATTTTCAATGAAATATTGAATTTTTAAACGAGAAAAATAACGTTTGAAACAAAAAGTCGAATCTTTGACAAAATAATTAAATTTTCAGATTAAAAAATTATTTTTTAACACATTAGCTCTAGTTTCAAGCAAAAACAAGAATATTCCATTTAAACAAATGAATTTTTTTACGAATTTGCTACTTTAAACCAAAAATTTAATTTATACAAAAATATACGGTTGAATTCAACCAAAAACGAAAAATTTTCAAATAAATAGTTGAATTCGAATAAAAACTAACTTTTTACCAAAGAGATGAATCTCTTAACAAAAAAATTTTTTTTAACAAATTGGTTCAAGTTTCAATCAAGTAGAACAATTTGCAACCAAAAAATATTTTCTACCAAAAGAGATGAATTTTCAACAAAAAAGTTTAGTCATCAATCTAAAAAGTCGCATGTAATAAAAAAACTTTTTACTTTAAACCTCGATAAGAGGAATTTCAAACGAAACAGTTAAATTTTCGAACAAAAAAAAAAGACTTTTTAACCAAATAGTGGAATTTTCAAGAAATTAATGAAATTTTCAACGAAATAATAAAAATTTTAACCAAAAAGAGATGAATTCTAAAGAGAAAAATATAATAGTGGACTTTGTAGCAAAAAAAAGAAGCCTAAGGGTACGAAAATTTATTTGAAAAAAATTATCAAACCAAAAAGAATCATTTTTTATAAGAAAGTTGGAATTTAAAATTTTCATTCTCAACCGAAAAAGATGAATACCAAAGATGAATATTCAGTCCAAAACGGCGAATTTTTTTAAACAAAAATAGTTGAATTTTTGACACAAAAAATTAATTTTTAACAAATTACATTGTTCAATTTTTGAGCCAGTAGTAGTAGTAAAATTTTCAACCAATAAAAATGTTCTGCCTAAACGATTTTTTAACTAATAATTAAATTTAAAAAAAAGACGAATTTTCAACAAAACAGTTAAATTTTAACAAAAAAAATGAATTCACAACGTATATGAAACAGTTCAATTGAACCAAAAACGACGACGAATTTTTTTTAGAAAAGCGCCTACTAACAAACCCGAAAAAAAGAATTTAAAACAAAAATTTAATTTTCAATATTGAAAGACGAATTTTTTAAATTGAAAATTGCGCTACTTAATTGAACATTGAGCCACTTTCTTGAAAAACAAATTGGTTTTTGAAGATTCATCTCTTTGGTTAAAAATTAATTTTTACTCGGATCCAACTATTTAATTGAAAATTTTTCGCTTTTGGTTGAATTCAACATTTTTTTATATAAATTAAATTTTTGTGTGAAGTAGCAACTGTTATACTTTTCGTTAAGAAATCATTTTTCATATTTAATTGATAATTAAAGTACTAGCTTAAAAATGGAACTACTTTGCAAAAAAACATTTTTTTAATTGAAGATATTTTTGGTTGAAGCTAGAACTAATTTGTTGAAATTTCTTTTTCGGGTTAAAACATAATTCTTTTATCTGAATATTCATCCACTTTATTAAAAATTGTTTTTTTTGTACAAATTTTGCTTATTTCAAAATTAAATTTTTAACCAAACAGTTGAACTCTCAGGCAAAAGAGACAATTTTTGTAACAAATAGTTAAATTTTTATATAAAAAAATGACTCGCTCAGAAGACGTCAATTTTAAACCTAAAAGTTCATTTTTTAGCAAGAGAGATGAATTTTTTCCAACAGGACGAATATTTTATCAAAAGACGAATTTTTAACAAAAAAATTAAATTTTCGATAAAAAATATGACTTTTCAAAAAAGTAGTTAAATTTACAAAAAGCTAATTAAATTCTAAAGCAAATATTAAAAATTTTAACAATAAAGAGATAAATTCTGAAATAACAATTTGCAACCAAAAAAAGAAACCTTTAACCCTATTTGAAAAATGTTCGTCCAGAAGATTAATTTTGTACAAGGCAGTTGAATTTACTCAAGACGAATATTTAATCCAAAACGACGAATTTTCGAACAAAAATAGTTGAATTTTCAACAAGAAAAAATTAATTTTAAATAAAATCGACTTTTAAACAAATAGTAGAATTTTGAACCAGCCGAGATGAATTCAGAACCAAACAAATGAAAGTTCTATTTGAATCCCAAGGTTTAATTACGTGTCAGTATATCTAAATAATAAATCAATTAAAAATTATAATAAGAATGGATGTATCGAAAAAAGCGGAAGTAGTGAAAGACACGTTCCGGTGAGTATCTCGGCTTCCGGTATAAACTCCGGTAGAGATGCCTGAAAATATGATAACTTCGA
The DNA here is from genome assembly GCA_010014905.2 of Druon quercuslanigerum. Lineage (NCBI taxonomy): Eukaryota > Metazoa > Arthropoda > Insecta > Hymenoptera > Cynipidae > Druon > Druon quercuslanigerum. Next base: position 12,747 of record JAAAKG020069761.1, read on the forward strand.
CTTTCCCCTGAAAAGAAAATCCCGGAAATAATAATAATAATAATAATAATAATAATAATAATAATAATGCCCCGGGTGTCAGGTAAAATAAAATTTAATTTAATTCCAAAAATCCCTAACATCCAAGTCAGTATTACCCACCCACGAACTTTGACAATTTATACCCGAAATTAAAAACAACAAATTTATTTTCGTTTTTAAACGCTGCAAATTTCAATTACATAACCCTGATACAATTTTTTTGATCAGAGGACAATCCTGTCCTTGCAGTAATTGCCGTAACTTTGCTCGTTAAAAGAACTTGTAGTTCGTCGTCGTCGTCGGCAATATCGTAAAAAAAAGTGGATAAATAGGTGGGACGATCTGACCCTGATTCGCGAAGACTCTTACCAATCTCGGCGGCATACATCTCGCGAGAGTGAAATGCCAAAGTGAAAGGATACGTCTCTGTCTTTCCGTGCGTGCTGCTCGCATATTACCTCACAACCTGCCAAGTCGCTCGTAATGGATAAAGTCCCTTTCACACTGTGAGGATCTCCTCTTTACAATTTTACACAGCGATTATTAAAAAAAAAAAAAAAAACCAACAAAAAAAAAAGACTTAATTTTAACTTTTCGTGACTAGAATGATAAACCATGAAAGGAGAAGTTGCTTCTGCTTTTTAAAGAGTTTCTTCAACGACCAGGCCCGGAAGTGATAACCGATAAAAACGAGAAAAAAAATTTCTTATCTGAAATCGCAATTCATTAGAAAGAAGCTTCCATCATTTAAAAGTTTCAAAGAGTTCCTTTGTTCGGTTTCAAGACTGTTTTGGTTGCAAATCTTGACTTAGGTTCAAGTTAAAAAAAAAACTTCAAAGTGGTCAGCAAGAGTCAATTTTGCCAATTTTGCCGGTCAAACTAAAATTTGATTATTACTTACTATTTTTAATCATAAACTTGATTCAAAATATCCTGTAACAGAACAGAGCAAAAAATTGTAATGTAAATGAATTTTCAAATAATATTATGAATCTTAAACTGGAATCGTGAAATTTTAACCCAAACAGATAAATTTTCAACTAAAGTTATAAATATTTAACTGAAACACTTGAATCTCTAACAAAAATATGTATTTTTAAAGAGTAAGATTAGTTTTTTAAACAAAAATATTAATTTATTAATAAAAAAAGGTCATTTTTCCACGAAATATATTAATGTTAACGAAATAGTTGAATTTTCCATTAAAGAAGACACATTTACAACAAAATAATTGAATTTCGTAGTAGAAAAAAAAATGTTTAACAGAATATCAAATAGCAACATTCATAATAAAAAATTGAATGTTTATCTTCACTGATGATTTTCCAGCCAAAAAGATAAATCTTTAATCAGAATCGTTAATTTAAAAAAAATGCAAATTAAACTAAAATAATCAATCTTCATCTGAAATAATTGATATTTAAAAAAAAACTTAAAATAACAAATTGTCAACCAAAACTTAAATAATTAAGTTTTTAACTAAGAAAATCAATGTTCCTTTAATAAAGACGAGGGTTTAACTAAAAAAGATCATTTTTAAACCAAAACTGGAATAATTAAATTTTCAGCCAAAAAATGAATGTTCAATCAAAAATAAAATTTTTAATTACGATTATGGAATATTCAACTGAAATATTATTTTCATTTTAAGAAAAAAATTATTTTCTACCTGAAGAGAAACAAATTTTCAATAAAACAGCTCATAGTTTAAACAGAGAAATGAATTTTTAATTAAAAAATACAATGAATAAAATAACATATAAATCTTAATACAAAAAATTAACTTTCAAAAAAAGAGTTTATTTTACAATCAAGTAAATTTATTACTAACCAGAAAGATAAATTTTTAACTAAAAGGATGAATATTTAACTAAAATACTTGAATTATCTACCAAAAAGAAGAATTTTTAATATTAGATTAAATAGAATTAGATTAACTTTCAAAGAAAAAAATAATTTGCTACCCAAAAAAGTCAATTTTCTACCAAAAAAGAAGTTTTTAAAACAAAATACGTAAATATTAAACGAAATAAATGAATTTTTAATAAAAATAGAACGGTTATATTTTCAGTTGAAAAAATTAACTTTCAGCCAAACTGACGAATTTTCAACTAAAATTAGGAATCTTTAATTGGAATAGTTGAATTTTATACCTACCAAAAAGGTAAATTTTGAACCAATAAGATTATTTTTCTACAAAAAAGACTAACAAAAATAGTATAATAAAAAAATAAAAAATATCAATTTTCAACCTAAAATAGAATAGTTTATTTTCCGTTAAAAATCTTAATTTTTAAACACAACAAAAATCGAATTATCAGAAAAATAGTTCAATTTCCTACTAGAATCGATAAATTTTTAGTTAAAAAATTGATCTTCAACAAAGTAGTTACATTTTAAAACGAGATGAATTTTCAATTAAAATGACGAATCTTCCAACAAAAAATTAGTCTTTAGCAAAAGAGTTTAGCTTTTAAACGCAAGTAGATTAATTTAATTTTACAATTAATTCTTATTATTATTTTTTAATTTTTTTTTAATTTTATTTTTATTTTATTATTTTATAATTCAGAAATATTTTCACTCCGAAATACTACTTCTACTTTGAAAAATACTTTTTCTAAACTCCGGAAGGAGGCACTTTTACATTGTGACGAATTTTGACTTAAATCGGATTTTTTAAAACTAGTTTCTTCCAAATCCCAGTTTTAATTCTTTAAAAAAGTTTCCCGTTTCATGTTAAAAAATTCTCCAAATGAAATTATATTTTTTTACTGAAGCTCGCTGTCCAAATAAAACCGTTTATTAAAAAAAAACACTGTTTTAAATTCACTAAAATTATTAAAATAAAGAAAACTTGAAGTTTGCTACGATCAGAAGTAAATTCCCGACTTTTTTCCTGGTCAATAAAATTCCTGATCATTTCCCGGAGACTTTTGAAAGCACTCCTTAAAGCCACCTTTCCGAATATCTCAAAGCTGATTGATCACATTCTCTTTTATTTCCTTCACGTCTCGAAATTGTTTTCCCTTCAGATTTAAGAGGGTATACTTCAATCTCAAAAATTCTTCGGAAACTGCTGAATAACCTGCTTCAAATCTTGGCTCAAAATTTCCAAAACAATAGTTTGTAGAATCGTAAACCACTCTTCATTTTCAGTATCACAGTCATCATGAAATGCATCGCGTACGTGGTGAGACGAGTAGTTGTAATAGCTGCAATAACTCGAAATAATCTCGTGACAAAAGCAAACATTTTTTTCGTTTTTCAAACAATTTTCTTGATTTATTCTTTGCAGACATCAGACAGTGCCGACGAAGCTCATGCCCCTTCAAAATTAAATAACCAATAGTTCTCACTCTCTCTAGAATAAAGAAACTCTCTTTGCATTCGACACACATGTTCCTTTCTTTGAAAGAAAAAGTGATGAATAATTTAAAAAAAAAAATGACAACAAAGAACGGAAAGTATATGGCCTATTTCCAAATGGCGAGTGATTAATGAAAAAGCTGTCGATTATTTTCGCGTTTTATTCATTTCCTTTATGTAGGAAGGCTGCTGAAGCAAATGTCAGTAGCCTCGAGGAAGGTGTACGCGAGTCAATGACGCGTGCCAGATTGCTCATGAATCTAGAGATCCAAGGGCATATGATACACGCTTTATTTAAATGAAAGAGGTCAGCGCTAATATCTGCTCTGACAAAAATAAACGCCTATCTAATGGAATTCCCGAGCCCCCTTGAAAAACTTCAATCAAAAAATATTCCACGAGGAGCATGTTCAAACATAAAAAATAATGTATTGCGTGATTCATTATAATGAATCAAGAAATTAGATAAGTGATTAATACTGTAGATGAACTATGACGAATACGAATGAGTAAGGCTAAATTGAAAATTGGGACAAGAATTCAATATCCTGATGTAGGACTTGATTTTTCTTTTCTTATGCCAGATTATCACATAATGCTTGTATCGAGGCTCTTACAAAATTTGCGTAATTTTATTGCAATAGATAATTGAGGACGAGGATACACTACGGTATTTCATAACCGATTTTGAAGCGGCGATAATGACTTTCGTTTCTATACCGTTATCCATAGTATCATCAATGAGGTTGATGCACTGGACGTAACAACAATGCTTCAAAGCACTTTATTACATAAAACCTCTCTATAACACCACTACGTAATACATTAATTACTACTGTGCAACTCGTTCTAATACGTTAAATTAACCCGAGAAAATTCATTAAAACTTTATCAGATTTTCCTTGCTTTTATTCAAATTAGAAAGAAAATGGTTTGGATGATCCAACTAAATTTTTTGGCTGCTTTAAACAAATATTTAGGCAGATGGGGTAATGTTTGTCTCTATCAAAAATTGTTGTTAGTTCAAGCAAATAATTTGTTGAATTGAATATTATATAAAAAAACACGATTGAATTCAAACAAAAACCAAAAAATTTTAATTAAATAGTTGAGTCCGAATAAAAACTAATTTTTAACCAAGGAGATGAATCTTCAAACAAAAAATTTATTTTTCAAGACATTTTAACAAAAAAGAGACGAATTCTGAAGACAAAAATATAATAGTTATATTATAATAGTTA
>JAAAKG020069772.1:0-17374 GCA_010014905.2 Druon quercuslanigerum
AAAGATGAATTTTCAAATAAAATTAAGAATCTTCAACTGGAATAGTGGAATTTTTAACCAAAAGGATTAATCTTTTACCAAAAAGAACGAATTTTAAACAAAATAAATGATTTTTTTACCAAACAGTTAAATTTCAACTAAAAATATGAATTTTCGACAAAAAGAAGAATTTTCAACAAAAAATGCATTAATTTTCAACCCACTAGTTGCATTTTTAACTAAAAAAATAGGCCAATTTTCAACCAAAAATTGAACAGTTAGATTTTCAGTTGAAAACATTAATTTTCAAACATTTATTTAAGTATTTTCCAAAAACACGTGTATTTTGAACAAAAAATGGAATAATTAAGTTTTCAGCTGAAACATTAACTTTTAAGTAAAACGACGAATTTTCAAAAAATAGTCATTTAAAATAAAAAAATGAATTTTCAAATAAAATGAAGAATCTTTAACTGGAATACAGGAATTTTTAACCAAGAGTATTAATCTTTTACCAAAAAGAACGAATTTTAAACAAAATAAATGATTTTTTTACCAAACAGTTCAATTTTTAGCTAAAAATATGAATTTTCTACAAAAAGAAGAATTTTTAACAAAAAATGCATTAATTTTCAACCAAATAGTTGAATTTTTAACTAAAAAATAGGCCAATTTTCAACCAAAAATTGAATAGTTAAATTTTCAGTTGAAAAAAGTATTTTCCAAAAACACATGTATTTTGAACAAAAAATGGAATAATTAAATTTTCAGCTGAAACATTAACTTTTAAGCAAAAGGACGAATTTTCAAAAAAATAGTCCATATAAAATAAACAGATGAATTTTCAAAAATTAAGAATCTTTAACAGGAATAGTGGAATTTTTAACCAAGAGGATTAATTTTTTACCAAAAAGAACGAATTTTGAACAAAATACGTAATTTTTAAACCAATTATTTGAATTTTGTGAAGTGAATTTTTAACAATTTAGTTGAAGAATTTAAAGACGACCACGTTTAAAAGTGGATAAATTATGTTACGACATGCCCAAGGCGGTAAATGTAAAACGAAAAGAAAATTGAAAAATTGTGATGAAATGTAACAAGAGTCACCTATAGAAATGGGACCGAGCCTGAAAAGATGAATCATTCTCCGACCGCTATTTTCAATGAGAAAAATCCAAAATTCATGGATTCTGGTTGCTGAGAAATAATATCACAAATCTGAGATCTGGAGCCTTGAGACGTCTGGTCTTTATTTTTACGTTCGACAAAGAGTCGAGACAAAGTTCCAGACGTTCGTTCCGTCACATTCCAAATGCGTCATTTTTTCGTTCTGGCTTGATATTAACCGATTTTTTTGAATATCGCCGTTGATCGTACAGTATCAGCCAAAAATGTGAGTCAGCTAAGAAAAATCGTTTTAAAAATGCCTCTCTTTTTTCTTGGTTATCTCAATATGAAATTAAGTTACAAAGATTTTAAAAAATCCGTTAGAAAGTTTTATAACTTTCGAGTCGATTAAGCCTTACTTTGAAGCATGTTAGATAAACAGGAACCGAGATAGCGTTTGAGATAGAACGACCTATTTTTCGTTTTTGATCAATTTTCGATTCTGAACTTCCACTTTCTGCATGCTTCAGAGATGTGAATGGAAAAAATAGAATTTTTTTAAGTTAAATGTTAGAATCTCCTCTTTACAATGCGACCAAGAAATTAAAAAAATATTTACGGGTTCTCCAATTATCGTGAAAAATGTGGAAGCGTGCCCAAGATGAAACGTTTTAATTAGGCAAAGTTTCAATTTTTTCAATTTACTTCCCTGAAGCCTGCACAAAGTGGAAATTGAGAATTGAAAATTGGTCAAAAGCGAAAAATAGTTTTAAAAAAAACTTTCTAACTTCATTTCTTGCTGATACACCTACGGAAAAGGATGGGCACCTTTTTGATACAATTTTTTTTAGTTGACAGGCAATTCTAGACGGTACTTTAAATCGAAGCATCACACAATTTAGAAGCCATCTTGCTTTTTCAACCCGCACTCACTTATTCGACAAAAAACACTTTGTATTCCTTTCTCGATAGCGGTCTCGACATGAGGCGATTGATTGAAGTGTATCGCACTATAATCGACGCGTCTTTCAAAATTCCTCCGCGTCTCTCGGGCAAGAAACCAATCGAACTCAAACTTGTAAAACTTTCCTCACTAGCCTCTTGAATCAATTTCATTTATTTTACTTTTATTCCTCCCTTTATATTCTTTATAAAACGCGGATGAGATATTTGGCTATAAATAGAAATTAATTCAACTTTAAACAGATCAAGTACCCTAAACTAGGGTTAAACGACGCTTGAATAAAATAAAAAAGTTAAGTTTTCGATAAAATCCACTCCGGAGAAAAAAAGAAAACGCTCGTTCGGAAAATACTGCATTTTAAACAAACTCTGTCAACTTGTCAGAATTCGTAGATAATCTTCGAATTACTGTTGCAAAACTATTTTTTTCTCATTTTGAATCCAAAGTTAAAACTTCAAAATTCAAAATAGCGGATCCAATATGGCGGACTAAATTTCCAATAAAATAATATTTGTCTTCGAATTGCCACTCGGGGGTTTTTCGAGTCGCTGGTTTCAAATCCGCTCAAAATTCAAAATGGCGTGCGATTTTCAAACAAAGTACTGCAAAAGGCGTTTTTCAATTTCGATCTGCCATTTTGAATTTTAATATTTTCACTTTGGATTTAAAATCAGCGACCCTAAAAAACCCTTGGCGGGAAAATTTTTAGTCGAAGCGGTTATTTACCAATTTTGTTCCACCATATTGAATTCGCCTGTTCGTATTTCGAAATTTGGATTTTGAAATGTTGACTTTGGATTGTAAAACAGCAACCCGAAAAACCCTAGAGTAGAAAATTTCAGTCAAATCCGTTTCGTTTTACAATTGTGTTCCGCCATATTGGATCCACTATTTTGAACTTTGACCTACATTAATTTACATATCAGATTTGGATCAGGCATACATAAATCTATATAGAAACACGTGCAGATCGTCAAATCTAAAATCTAAGCATCCGTGTTATTCAATAAACCATTATTTTTTTGTCAAAAATGCCTACTTGAAAATAGACTTTCAAGGTTTTTTTTACACTTTATTTATTATTTTTCTATGTTTGGAGAGAAATCGCCTTGAATTTAAAAAAAAATATGCCTCTGGGACCTCTAGGTAAATTTCTACGATTTTTGAACAGAATTTAAAAAAGGTCCTCTGTGCGGTGCACGTGGGGCAAAACGGCACACCCTTGATTCTGCGTTTTTGAATGCGATATTTTCCTTTTTTATCTAAAAATTATAGAGGCTTGTAACTAACTATAAAACTTCAAGTTTCCGATATAGAACATAAATTTTAATTCTCAATTAAAATTACTAAAAACTTTTTTAGTTAAATTTTTAAGATTACCATTTTAAAATAATTACACTTTACATAACGCACAAAATCTTCACTGAAAAGTTTTTTTATCCGCAACTTTGTTAGATTGAATAACCAGACTAGTTTTATTTGATAACTTTTTAAAATAATTTTCACGAAACACATCTTCGAACGAAACAGATTTAAGTGAAATTACGCAGATTTTGAATTAAAATTTCAGTCTTCCGAACCCTTTTGACATTTTTAATCGCGCTCAATTGTGTTTTATCCGTTTTTGACGATATAATTAATTTTTCAGATTAATATTTCGAAAATAAATTTCAGATCACTTTCCAACGGTCTCACCCCACAGCACATGGCACACACTGACACACTAAAACGAAATACGAACTGAAAGAGCGCGCCGACTCCCAAGAATCGGGCTTGGAGAGAGTTTGCTCAGCATTCACCCCGGATCAGATAAAGTGGGGACCCGCCCAGGAGCGACTCAATCACGGGAGCAAAAAACAGAATTAGTAAAAAAAGCTTTCGAATTAAATTTTATCACAGTCTTAATTAATTAAATCTTCAAATTCCGCAGCTGGCGTGGCGCTTTCATTCCCAGAGATTAATTTCAAAATGCATACAGTTTAATATAAAAAAAGTACTTTTCGTTGAAATCAATAAAAAAAAAACGCATACTAATAAAACCTTTTAAAGTTTACAAAATGTAACTTTCTTAAGTAATAAATATTTGAATATTTGTACGATTTAAGCAGTTGATAATTTTTTTATTTTTATTTAAGCTTCAAATCTACATATAGATTTATTCGCCAGACGACCTACAGCTTAAGGTGGGTTCCGAACCACAAGAACCTCGGTAAAGGTACATAGAAAAATTTCCAGAGGTACCGGCTCAGGGATCGAACCCCAGAGCCACCGAGGCTCAGCAGTTGATAATAAATTATTATTAATTCGTATCATATTGAAAAAAACGCTATTTTTTATTAACATCTGTAACCTAATTTTATATGTTAGGGTGGTCCAATAATCGTCAAGTTAGAACAATAAAATGTGCTTTTGGAAATTCTTGTTTCTTTTTAGAAAAAAAAAAAATTCTATTTTTAAAAAAGGTTCGATGCTTTTGTGATTACAAAAAAAAAGGTTTAGGACAATACTAGCCTCATATTTTTTATGATAAATGTAATGTTAACATTAACTTTTTTTTAACCAAGACTTTTAGTGTACCTAGGTCTAACTTCTAGATATCTTCTATAAAAATTATACAAATCAGTACCACATAAATTATTTTAATTTTTCTTCTTACTTTGTTTACTTAAAAGCAATTTTCTATTTAAAGCTAAATAAATAAGGATTAAGTAAACATAACACAATTTATATGGTTCCAATGAATTCGTATAGAAAAGATTCTGTTGTTTAATTTATCATAAACAAAGAAACGAAAATATTGAGAGTTTGATCTTTGACCACGACAAGGTCAAATTTTCTTCTTCTTTTTTGTCAACAGAATTTTCAAAAGTATATAGAATTTTGTAAACATAGGGATTTTTGGATCACTCTAATATATAAAGTAAATTTTCAAAATACGATGCAGAAGATTATGAAATAAGAAAGTCCACCTAAGAAACAATTGGCTGCATTATTATTCAATTTGCTTTATTGTTTGACTTGATATTAATTTATCTTAATGTTCTCGACGAACCCGTATGTTTCATAAATCCACCCGCGTAATGCAATTTCAATTGAAAACACGTAGATTGTCGGTACATTAAAATAATAAACTTGAACGGCATAGTGGCAATAATTATCTTTTGAATGAAATATAGAACAGATGTATCATTATATCCTCAGACTTGATCTAAAAATGATATTCTCATGTACACATTTTTGGGCGTTAAATTAATTGTACAATAATAAAGTAATAATTTTATGATAATTGTTTGGAATTATCCAGTTTTAAATATTACACAACAAATTTTGGTTGACTCAACACAATATTTGATTAAACCAATATTTTTGTTTGTAGAACCAGCTAAAAACTCCATCTTGCAAAATATTTGATTAAAACCAGCAAAATATTTAGTTGGGTCAACCAAATACTTTCTTATCTATATAATAACCATTTCCCTTGGTTGAAACAATGACAATCTTGTTGATTTAACCAAATTGTTTTACAGCGTGTTTATTTAATGCGTCAATTAGAAATTGTAAAATTTTGGCAATTTAAATCATTTTAGCAATTATCTAGTTTAGAAGATTATACTTTTGATGTGTTACATAAAAATGTAGAATTATATACATTGACATTTGTAATTAGTAGTGTAATCATTTTTTACAGTAAATTTAAAATTATTAATTTCTGATCTTTTCCAGTTTGAAAATTTTAACATTTTACAGGATTCAAATTTAAAATTACTTCATATTTTAAACATCAATTTGCATAAATCTATTCCAAGTTTTCTTAGAAAGTGACAGTTTTTCCTTTTTAAACATTGGAAAAATATTTTCACAAGTGTCCTTTTGAACTTGACAATTTTGAACATTTGAATTGTAAATCGTACTATTCATTATAAATTACATTTATGAACATTATAGTGTTTTTTAAATACAAGAAGGGTCATTTGTTGTGTTTTTTATATGAAGAATAAGTTTTCCAATTATTAAGTTTTAGAGTTTTTTTAAACAATAAGGCAAACATTTATTAATGCTCAACTGTTTAGTAATATTTAAAATTTGTTATAAGCCATAGGATATTAAAAATAATTCGCTATAATCAAAAATAATTCGCTACAATAATAGGAATATTGTTTAAATCTAATAATTAACCTTATATGGTTTAAAAACTTTTCCAGAGCCTTCTTTTTGTCCAAAAGTCAAATTTTCACTCAGAAGAAACCAAAAAACATTGGCATTTTTGTCAAAAATGTTATTAACAAAATTTTTAATTGAGTTTTTCAATGTCTCAGGTTTTCTACGGAATTATAATCACTTTACACTCGCTTTTATAGATTTTTTACAAAAACATTTGTATTTTTCCGAAAAAGCACGAAAATAATCAAACAAATTTTTTAATTAAAATTTGTGGGTGTAAATAAAATCTTGTTGAAAAAGTATATTTTATTTCGTTGAAATTAATTTTAAATTGAATTGTAGACTAAACAATATAAAAAGAAATGTAATGAGTTGAAAAACATAGAATGGACTTATTTGAATGAAATTGACTAATTGCTGATTATTTTTAATATTTGGCAGTTGATTAATTTAAAAAATTAAAATATTACATATTAAAAATTGCTATTATTAATATTAAAATAATAATATGTTTAATTAATTTTATTTTATTTAGCTAGAAAAGGGAATGAACTAAAAATAAATTTTTTAAAAGGTTTTAAACTTTTTATTTTCTACTTTAAAAGTTTCCAGCATGAAGTTTTGATTAAAAATAATTAATTTCAAAGGATTTCACCATAAAATTCTTAAAATATTGAATTGAAATTGAAGATGCTCAATTTTAAGCATTTCTTTTTAAAGTTTTTAGTTTTTATTTAGTTTTTATTTATTATACTTTTTTCTTGAGCGGTTGCTAAATTGCTCTAATTTTTGTAATATTCATATGGAAAAATTCCTATTAACACGGCGAAAGGTATACTATAATTATGCCTCTGAAACTTCAAAAGTTGGAGCAGAAAAATCGCAAAATTTCAAAAATGAGTAAATACTGAAAAACATTATTAAAGAATCATTATTTACCATAATGTGATAAATTTTCCTAATATTTATAAAAAATATTATTTTGCATCATTTAAATCTAGGTAACAATTCTCAAAATATCTTAATAATTCGGCAAAACACTATAGATAGTTGCCTTAAAAAAGAGCCAAATAACTTTCAAAACCGTTGATTATTTCCAGAGTTATTGAAATTTTTCAAAAAAATCAATAATCGACGTTTTTTGCATTATCTTCTTATAAAATTGACATTTTGCCACTAACTTCGACTTCTTCAACGTAGTTTTATTACCTTTTGCGGTATTACGAGAGAAAAAAGAATGGTTATATTATAAAAACTAAGGCACTTTAGCACACAGAAAAAATAAGTTTGCGACAATTTACTTGATTGTTCGGGAAAAATTACATGACTCTTCGGGAATTATTCCATGTCTCGGAATATCCTTTCACTATTACAGTTTTCATGGAATAATTCGAGAAATTTTTTTAACATTCCGAGGATTGTAATAAAAGTTAGCCAAATTTAATTCTATAGAGTCAATTAGAGTGTTTATAATTTATTTGTTGCGTGCAACAACTGAAAAAGTAGGCGTGTTGATAATTTCCACCGGCAATGTACCCCTGGAGAGCAGAACCATTAAAATTCGTCCCTGTACTGTTCTTCCTGCCTTCTTGTTTAACGTTCATGGAGTCGTGTAACGCCATCTTTGAACCCTCTTCTGGTCCACTCTGCTCTACTTCCCTCTTAGTTCTTTCTCATCCCCCTTCACATTTTCTTCACAGCTTGCTCTGTATGTTCTTCCTCTTCACACGGCAAAAGCAAGAGAAAATCGAACAATAAAAAGAGTGAGCCAGATAGCCAAACCCATAGAGAAAGATAAAAAAAAGGCAAGGTGAAAGGGGAAAGCAGGAAGGGAAAGAAGAAGGACGGACATAGGAACGAAGATGGGAATTGAATTTTCTTCCGGAAGGGAAGCTGTACGACATGCTGACAGGAATAAACTGCAGGCCTGAAGGGCAATCGTACATCTCTTTAAAAAAATCGCTCTGCTCCTTTAGCATCTCTTTGTGAATCACTTAATTTGTAAATTACGTGAGAGAGAAACGGAAAGTACAATAGACGGTTTCTGTATGAAGGCATTGACAATTAAGTTCATTATTTCTAAAGTCTTTTGTCATAGCGAAATTGACTCAATAAATTCCTGAAATATTATTGGAATGAATATGAATAAAGCGGCAATATTCAAATGTTTTGTTACTATTTTTGAAAAAAGGACTAGTGCTACTATCTTCTCAAATTATTCGCTAATGAAACTATTTTTTCACTTTGCCTTTAAGCATACAGTCGAAGCTATCAATAAGATCGCTATGAATAAGACCACTTCCCCACATCATTGCTCGAGCTCATCGAGACGCTTCCCCCACTCTCACGTTGACTTCGAAATTCCGGTTAGCAGCTACCAATAGTGCCGCCGAAGAAATTGTAATTTTTATGATTTTTAGGAGAGTTTTTTTGTATTATCCAAATAAATCAAATATTAATTGTGATATTTTCATATTTTATAATGTTTTTCGACATTATAAAATATCATTATTGTGTATAATATGCGCAATGACAACAATGCGCCGCCACTGTTATGTTTACATTCTGATCGTCCGAGTGTGCAGTGAAAAGTGGATTTAAAGGTACATATATCAATTTTGATCTGGAAGAGGAAAGAGTTGAGATTCGGAGAACTAAAATTTCGAGAAAAAAAATAGTTCTCTTTTTCAATTATCTTCAATTCTTGTGATTCATCTGAAGCTGTATAAATATTTGAATTTAGTGAGTATGCGTATGTTACTGTATAGTGTTAACATTGCACGTGGAAATTGGAAATTACCGTGTAAAAAAAAAATCGTTTCAAACGATATATTATACACACAAATGATACTTTATGATGTCGAAAAACATGATAAAATATGAAAATATCACAATTAATGTTTGATTTATTTGGATAATACAAAAAAAAACTCTCCTCAAAACCATAAAAATTACGATTTCTTCGGCGGCACTCTTGGTAGCTGCCAACCGGAATTTCGAAGTCAGCGTGACAGTGGGGGAAGCGTCTCGATGAGCTCGAGCAAGGATGAGGGGAAGTGGTCTTATTCGTAGCGATCTTATTGATAGCTTCGACTGTATTTTCCAACTTCTTGGATAGATTGGCTAAAATAATATACGAAACCCCAAAAATCGATTTTTTGAAGATTTTAAAAAATTTCAAGGATTTTGTCGTCTAAGTAAATATAGCTGTGTAAACTAAGCTAACTAGCTGTTTTAGCAAAATTTTGCAATTTTGGAAGTTTTGCAAATCGAAATATTTAGCTGAAACAGCTAGATATTTACAGATAACACAGCTTAATTTTCCTAGAAGTAGAAATCCAGCTATAAGTTTAGCTCGAACGGCTAAACATTTTTTTTAAACAACTTCGAAGTTTTCCAGGGATTTAAGAAGATTTCAAGACGTTACATTTGATTTCAGAAGATTTCTAAAATTTTAAAGAGATTTTAAAACAATCCTACAGATTTCCGAAGATTTGAAGGATTTTAAAAATTCCCAAGAGTTTAAGAAATTTCAAAGTTTTTAGATAATTGTAAAATTATTTAAGAGATTTCAAGAAGTTTCATCTCTTCATTCTTTTAAAGTATTTTAAGTGTTTTGTAGGGATTTTACCAGGCCTATGCGATTTTATAGGATCTTCAGAAATCTAAAGATTCACACAATTTCAGTGGATCAATATTTTATGGTAATTTACAAGATTCCGAAAAATTCCAAGGGATTTTAGAAAAGAGTATCGAAGATATCAAAGGAATTCAAGGGACTTTAGAGAATTTTTACAGAATTCTCATAAAACGTTAGGCAGTGAAATGAAGTGGAACTAAATTCTAGGGGACTTCTACCGGGATTTCAAGAGTTTTTTTAAGCATTTTACGAGGCGTCAAAGGTTTTAGAAGATTTATTGAAGATATTAAAGAATTCCAGGACGTTAAAGATTATAGTTTTTTTTTTAATATTTCAAGAAATTTCACGAGATTTTAAAGAATTTCATAAGATTATAGAAAATTTCCAGGAATTTTTAAAATATTTATAAACTTTTAAGAAATTTAAGAAAGTTTATAATATTTAAGGAATTCGAGGGGCTTAACCATACTGGGGAGAGGCATCAAGAAAATTCAGAGGATTTTAACAGAATGCAAGAGTTTGTAATAGATTTCAGTGCATTTCAAAAATTTGAAGGAAATGCATAATTTATGTTGTATTTCAAAAGCTTTTTGTGACTTTAAAAGATTTCATAATTTCTTAAGGATTTTTGGAAGATATTATAATACAAATTTCTAGAGTACAATTTAAGAAACCAAGTTCAGAATACATTTTAATTCTTCTTTAACGCGCAACTCTGACGTTCTTTCCACTTTTATTTATTTTTATAATTTAAATTAAAACATTTAATAGTGTTTGATTTGATCGTTGGATTCTGGATTTTTTTATAATTTCCAAGAATTGGAAAGTTAAATTTCAAAATACTTTACAGACTTTTCCTCAGTTTTTGCAGAATTACTAAAGTTTCACAAGATTTAAGTAATAAATTTCAACAAATTTTAAAAGATTTTATAAAATTTTAAAGAGCTTAGGGTATTTAAAAATATGCCAAGGAATTTATAACGCGATTTGACTATTTTCAAGGGTTTCTAGAAAATTTCGTCAGATTTCAGATCATTTCAAATTATCAACGATAATTAAAATATTTCAAAAGATTCCAAGGGATTCCTAGAAAAATTTTCTTCTATGACTTCTATGAATTTCTAAGGATTTAAAAAAATTAATTTGTTTTCCAGGAATTTTGAGGGGATCTCGACGAATTCCAAAAGATCGTGAAGGATTTCAACGAATATCAAAGCTTTTGGGGTCTATTAAAAAAAATCGGAAGTAATTTGCAGGTTTTTATAGGAGATGTATATTAGGGTTATTTAAAGCTTAAACAAAATTATTTTCGAACCTGAACACGAAAACTAGCCTAAGACCTTTTTACACAAAAATTTAGAAAAAAATAAAAATTGGTCTTTTACATTTTGTTATACTTATCTCCTTACGTATCCCCTTTTACATTGCCATCATTGTAAATAATTTAATGAAAATGTTTAATCTCACTTATAAGGAAAATAATAATTTTTTTCTTATTTCATACTTTTCTATAATAAGAGACTTTTTTAAATTAACTTACTGTATTTTGTAATTAGCATACTAGTCAACTACTTACAGAAAAATGTGAAACAAGTAAAATATATTTTTTTTAATTAGTTAAAAAATTTTTATTAAATAATGTACAATGATGGTAACGTAAAAGTGCATAATTCTAGATGTATAAAAATTTAATATATGCATTTTCAAGATATCAAGAAAACAAAAAAATCAATAAAAAAAGAAAAAACTCAAATAGGGGATCTATAAAATCTAAATCACATCCGATTTTGAATTTCCTTTTTTAAATTTGTTTTCTAAAAAGATTCAACTTAGGCTAGTGCGCGAGATCAAATTTGATTATTTATTTGTTAGTGCTTCAAAAATATAAAATTAAAAAATCAATATACAATTACAAAATCATTTTTGCAGAAAATTAAGAAAATTTTATAATTTGTAATAAAAATAGTAATAATGCCGTTTTTTAAAATTCAATTAATGTTTTTCTCCCAATTCTTAGTAATAAATTCAAGAGAATTAGCTGAGAAGATATAAGAAATTTTTGTTGAGATCTAACAAATGCTCCACTTAGAAAGGAATTTCCTGAGAAGTTAAAATCTCGATAAAAGTGATAGTCTAATTTGCTCTGCAGGCTTGTAAACGAGTAGTGAATTATTATTCCGAGAGCAGAGAATTTAAGGTTTCTATTATTCAGAATTGGGTACCAGCCCAGAAAATTGGGAATATTGTTTTTTTTCCCCAACCGTGTAGTCGCAAATGACCTGATCCCTCTTCTTTTACGCCCACCTAATACTTTTCCTCCTCCCACACCATTTAGTATATTAACCCCCTGGTATTTCCTTCCTGATATTTTTTTCTTTCACTTTTTTCTCGTTTTCAATAATTCTGTAATTTCAAGAATCGGGGCTGCAAGGAAAAAGTTTTAAGCAAATATATTTATTTAAATTTTAATTCAAAATCGAAGCTGTGTGAGCCTTTTTTAAGGAATTCAATTTTTTTTCTATCATTATTAAAATATAAATTTGAAATAATCATTTAAAGTTTGCGCGATGGGAATAGTAAATAAGATTTTTTTTGAATTATTAAGTTTTCATGAAATTTTCAGCATTTTAAAATGTTTTTGTTTGAAGTTAAGAACACACAAAAAATTGTGTCATGTAACAAAAATCGTACTACTTTTCCCTCGTTTTTGCCTAAAGTTTTTTTTTTCAAAAATAAATGTGAATTAGAAAAAAGTGACTCATTTTTTTAGCTTAGTGAAAAATTCACTACAGTTTTAATTAAAAATCATTAATAAATCAGTGGAAATCTCTTAACAAATGTTATGGCTTAATCTCTAAATTTGAATCAGTCAACAGTGACTGATTCGCATTCAATTTTATCTGATTCAAAGACTGATAAATCAGTGAAAAATGACTTTTAAATCACTGAATTTGACTCACTGATGAAATCAGTAATTTTGAATTATCCAATCTGTTATTTTCACTGACGAAAGCAATAATATATTTTTTTAATATGTAATACAGACTGATGAAGCAGCCCATTTTTATGATGCAATTAGTGACGTCCACTAAGCGGATCAGTAATTTTTTATAATCCAAAATAAAAGTTTTATTGATTAAATCAGTCATTAATAATTATCGAAACCATAATCTGCACTAATCAAATAACTAATTTTGAATGGTATGATGGTCTTTCACTAATTAAATCAGTAATCTTGATTAATCCAATCAGTAAAGTTCAACGCGAAAATGAGTAATTTGTGGTTGATTTTAATCATTTATTAAAATGTAGTAATTTAATGAAGAACTTTAATTTCAAAACAATTTAACTGTTTTATTATAGAATATAAATCAGTCACTTTTATTGACTGAAAATCAGTCATTTCAAGTGACTGATTCAGTGAGCAATAATGACTGATTCATCTATTAAAACAACTTTTTCAGTAGAAATGAGATTTTTAATTCAAAGCATGCTTTATTAATTTTATCAGTTAAATTTACTTTGTTCTAAATTCAGAGTTTATTCTTATTTCACTTTCAGACAATTGCAAATAATTCACTTTTGGATTTGGCCAATTTGAACTTGCTTCATTCTCAGGATATTACTCGTTTCAAATTGCTTCATATTTAAAACTTTAATTTACGAAAATCAAACTGAAAGTTTTAAATACAAAATTTTGAAAGCTACAGTTTGAATTGCTCCATTTTTAATGTTTAAACATTTTAATTAATAAATTTTGAAAGCTTCATCAAAACTGCAACTTTTGGTAGATAGATGCAGCACTTCTCTTTATAAGGACCTTCTTAAAATTTTAAATATTTTTTTAAGTCCCATAATTTAAATTTTATAGTTACCAATTTACAATATTTTCTTATATGGAATACAAAAAAAATCATTTTGGATCTAAAAACTTATTTTTACTTTGATATTGCGAATTTTATTTCCAAGTACCCACATAAAAAAGACATTTTGGGCAAGTACATAATACATTACAAATACTTTTTTTTCGTATAGTACCAATTTTGTATAATTTTCAATTTCAAAAAACCTTAAGTATATTAAAAAAAATTGTTAATTTTAATTTCATAAGCAGCACGTAATAAAACGTTTCTAACGATAAAAAAGACTGTAGAAATTTTTATCAAATAGAAAACAAATATATTAAATTTAACATTTAAAAAACTATTTTTATTCGAAGGCCCGAAAAAATGTTTAAAAAAATGGAAATTTTGCCGGCGAAAAAAGTGGCGAAACTTCGCTTAATTAAAGTTTGTGAAGATAATTGATCATTTTCTATATTTTTGTTTGTAAGATGTTTTTTAAACCCTTGTAAATAAAACCTATAAAGATTGGAAGATTTCCTTTGTTCATTATTAAGCAATTTAATAAAAAATGTTAGAATACAATTTTTTAGGATTTCATTTGGGTTGTAAATTTAGAAGACTTCGTTTTTTTCTGCTTTAATTTGCAGCTTAGTTTTGATTACTTCAAATAAAACAAATTTCGGCTTTAACAGTTTCAACTTTTAAATTTCAGCGACCCGGAAAAGTTTTAGCAAAGCAGTAAAAAGCCGAGAATTGTTGCCGGCTATCGAAGCCGTTATCCTGAAAAAGAATTCCGGTTTGGAAATTTACAACAACAAAAAAAGGGAAAATATTTTTGTAGAATTTTTCGGCGATATTTTAAGAGCATAAAATCGAGCATAAAACGCTGTTCAATAGTGGATGAAAAATATAGTTACAGCCACGAGAAGCCCTGGAGCGTTGTAATGTCCGGACGATCATTTGGTTCGATTTACGACAGGGGAAGCGTGATTCTCGACACCGGCACGTCATAAAGTACAGTGTACACCAATACATTGTCGCGGTACACGAGAACATTTCACTTTTTGCACATTTTGTCGCCATCCAACTTTGGCTCGAGGATCACTTATGAAATTCCTTTTAACATGTCACACCCGATACATAAGATAAAAAATCTCCGCGCTTTTTAAAACTTTGGCGTCGGATGCAAAAAAAGTTTTAGAATTATTTCGCGAGAGCGAGGGGGGGGGGGGGGCTCTGACCGTTTGGGTTTAAGCGACGCGACGTTCAGAGGACCCTCCCACTCTCGCGAAATACTTCTGTATAATATCTCCTTTTTGCATGCGGCGCGACAATCTTTAAATTTAAAAACTCCGTTGACTCTTTCTACTTGTCCGGTCAAGACTTTCCTGAAAGCGCGGTGCTAATTTGTCCCTTCTTTAAATTATTTTGCGACCACACGCACGCAGAGGTAAACGGAAAGCGTTTGGCTTCAAATGAACGCGACACGAAAGTTCTTGGCGTACTGAGGGGTCGTCTGGTGTTAACCCCGGAGAATCACTGTAGTGGGGGGGATCCAATCGTTGCGTCTCTTTCTAATGCATGTGTTGCAGCCAATAGTGCTTTCCTGCTCTTTTCAGAGAGGGGTCGGACGTTCGTCACCGGGCCGAGGGACGACGTTCTCGTCTCGTACTCCTCGTTGAGAGCCGCAAACGCTACTTCGTTTTTTTTATTTGATTTTTTTTTATTTCACTTTCCGCTTCGATTCGATCGACAGAAGTAATACGAGTCCAAGTGGCTGGAAACGGGAATTTCAACCGAAATCGAAAGGGGGTAGTTGTAGACTTTTGTCTCTATGGGCAAATACTTGCGATTTTAATAAAATTGAAAGTAATCCGTGATGCGCTCAATGTTTTCTATTTATAGATGCGAGTATTCAGAGGTCAAATTTGCAGGGATAAATTGTCGAGCAATGAATTTCAAATAGTTTAATATTAAATTACACTAGCTCGTCGATTTTAGCACGGGTTTGGCTCTGACCTTCGCTTGGATTGAGATTCACCGAAACTTAAAGATCAGGGCCGTCTCGGAATACTGCGCAATGTGACGCAGTTATAGCTGGGCCATTGGAAAACTGCGCTTTATGGCTATGCTACTATTCTAATTAATTGTTGATCTTGGAAGGTATAAGCAACAATTTTATTTTTCCATTAAAAACGTATAATTTTAAAAGTACAGTAAAGGGATTTCTACATTAAATTACTATACTAAAACTTTAAAGGTTTATTTACAGATTTATTCATTGTTCAAGGCGATTAATTTTAAACACTTTAAAATCGAAATTATTTAATTTTTGACAACTTATACTAAAACGGGTTTCTTCAAAAGGTTTCTAATTACTTTATCATCTTCTGAGGCTCAAATTTAAATTTTTTCAATTTTGAACAATTAATTGTTGAACTTCTCCAATGTTGAAGTACAAATTTATTTGTGTGATTTTCAACGATCCTAACACGAAAAAGTTCAGTTTTGTATCTTCCAGTTTGAACAATTTTAAACAATATGAAATAATGAACGGAATTAATTTCTAAACGTTTATTATTAAATTTTTATAATTTATTGCTGAAGCTTGAAGGGCTCCATTACAGTTTTAAATTTTCCGTGACTCTTTTTGAATGCTAAACCTATTAACATTTTGGAATTTTCTTTTTGTGTAATTCAAAATCTTCGAACGAAAAAGTAAGCCAGGTGTCTACACTACCTGGAATACCAGAAAAACCTGGGATTATCAAAAAAATTTTATGAACCTGGAAATGTCAGGGAATTTTTTTTTAAGTCACAGGGAACTTTTCGAAAGCGTGTTAATTATCTGTTAAACTGCAACATAAAACTGAATCCAAATGATTCTTCATTTCTTTATGTTACTAAATTTAAATATTTTGATAAAAAATCTTTTTTTTTTCTTAAAATTAATTTTTTAACTGAAATTTTAATACTTTTCTATTTTTGGCTGAAAATTCACCTTTTTGCAATTTTTTCTCTCGCTCTCTTGACTGAAAAATTTTTTTTAGTTAAAAATTCAATTCAGGTTGAAATATTGTATTTTTTAGTTAATAATATCGTCTTTTTCGGAGAAATTAATCTCTTTGGTTGAGAATTCATTCTTCGGTTGAAAAATCAACTATTCCAGTTGAAGATTCATCATTTTACTTGAAAATTCATCTTTTTTGTTTAAAATTTCATTATTTCGGATGAGGATTCATTATGGTTGAAAATTCATAAATTTGGTTGAAAATTAATTTTCTAAACTGATAATTGAACTATTGTATTTTTGGTTGACAATTTGTCTTTTTTAGTTCAAAATTGAAGTACTTCCTTAAAGTTGAATGTATTCTTTATGAAAAATCCACATTTTTGGTAGAAAATACAGTTTATTGTTTAAAAAATAAACTTTTTTTAATTCATCTTTTTAATTGAAAATTCAAGTATTCTAGTTAATTATTCATCATTTTAGTTAAAAATTCATCTTTGTTCACAAAAATTATCAGTTTGGTCGAAAATTATTATTTTTTTAAATTTCAAATTTAACTATTCCATTTTTTTAAATTGAAAATTGATATTTTTCAGTTCAAAATTTATCTATTTCGTTGAAAATTTGTTCTGTTTAGTTCAAAATCTATTTATTTCATTAGAAAT
>JAAAKG020069783.1:0-71843 GCA_010014905.2 Druon quercuslanigerum
TTTTCGCCGAGAATTAATATTTTTAGTTTGAAAATTCAACTTTTTGAAAGAAATTTAGTCTTTTTATCTTGAAATTTAATCATTGATTGCCTTGGTTAAAGATTCATCTTCTTGGTGGAAAGTCTAACGTTCATCTATTCTGTAGAAAATTCGTCTTTTTAGCTTGAAAATTTAACAATTTTTTAACTTAACAATTTTGACTTGAAAGTTCAACTAATTAGTTGAAATGTTTTTCTCATTTTTCTAAAAAATCTTTCTTGAAAATGTTTTGTTTTTTTGTTTTTGTTGAAAATTTATCTCTTTGACCGAAGAATGAACTATTTGTTGAAAACTCGTTTTTTTGTTTGTTGAAAATTAACTTTTTAACTGAAAATTTAACTAATACTTTCTTGGTTGAAAATTTATCTTTTTAGTTCGAAATTATCCTATTTCGTTGAAAATTCATCGTTTTTAGTTGAGCATTGAACTATTTTGTTTCAAGTTCATGTGTATTATATGTTGAAAAACGGTATTTTTTTGGTAAAAAATTAATCTTTTTGGTTTGATGTCTATTTGGTTAAAATTCATTTTTTTCGAAAATGCAATATTTTTATCTAAAATGTTAAGAAAGTAGAACGTCGATAATGTAATTTTATGATAGTACTTACATTCATTTTACTTAGAAGAATTCATTTCCCTATTTTCGTGTAATAATTGCAAAAAGTATTATTGATAAAATTAAATTTAAAAACTTCAGCTTAAGTGATGCTGTGAAAATGTATCTTTCTACTTTAATCAGGGTAATTTTAAAAATGAATACATTAAAAATAACTAATTTGTCTATTGAAATCCTTAGTACGTTTTAATTTCAAAAACACAAAAATTATATGAAAGGCCATTCACACTGCCTATATAGATGCAAATTTAAACATGAATGTTAAACACATTATTGACTGATTAAATGTACAAGTAACTTTTTTCATCAATAAGGATTGTTTTCAAAAGAAAACTAAGTTGAATAAAAGAGAATTTAATGGCAACAGAAAAAATGATCCGCTTAAATGATTTTCGGATATCTTACCTATCTCTAAACTGATTTTTCGGTAAACTGAACCTTCTCCAAATTAGGCCTTCGGATATTTAAACTTTCAGTAAAATGAACTTTCGGAAAAATTAATCTTCGTTTAAACTATTTTCTAATAATTCGACATTCGTTTAAATAATTTTCGGTCAATTAATCATTCGTTAAAATTATTTTCGGTCAATTAATCATTCGGTAAATTATTTTTCCTTTAAATGAATTTCGGTATCCTAATATTCGCTATTTTAATTTTCGGTGACTTGAACCATCGGAAAAATGACCGGCTGTCATTAACTCGGACTGTTATTCAGGTCTGATAGGATTTTGAAATATATCGGCCATTTGCAAGTAGTTTTTTTTAGTTTATAGCTTAAAATAATTTTACCTTGTTTTTATGAAAAAAAAATTTTCGATACTCAAAATACTGCATTTTTGATATCCAGTGTGATTATTGTTTGTGTCTTCGAGACGCCTCGATTTACCTATTCTAGAACCTTTTATGACTCACCAGCACCGATTTATGAAGTTAAAAAAAAATTGTATTCCGTTTATATGAAAAGCACGTTGTTCATATAAATAAGGAATACTATACAAAACTGTGTCTGGCATGCTTGTTCGCGTCTTCGAGACTCTTCGGATGACTTATTGACGAACTATTTTTGACCTCTTATCATCTAGAAATACCGATATATAAATTTACAAAATATATTGTTTATCTTGTTGATATGAGAAAAACTTTTTAAATATTGGGAATACAATTTCGTTGTTTTAAGAGGATTTTTTAAAAATTGGGAATATAAGAGTATTTCTATTTTAAGTAATTGTTCTGGTCTTCAAGACGCGTAGATTGACCTATTGAACAACTTTTGATGACCATTCTTGATCAATAAATAACGACTTAAAAAAATGTAGAAAAAATTTACACCGTTTATATGAACAAAACTTTTTTTAATTTAAAATATAACACTACCGTACGTTAAAAAGTTCATTCTTTTGTCATAACATATCGATATATCGACAGAAACACAAGCTCAAAAATATTGAAAATTTTTTTTTCTTTTGTTAGAGAAAAACCTTCTGATATGAGGAAGCCAATTTATTTGATACATATATGGGACAAATAAAAACACCCATATTGAATATGTCCATTGTACTTCCCAGCAGTATTATTTTTTAAGACAATTTTTTCATTCCAAAGATACACTTTCAATCGAAAATACAACCTTTCCAAAAAAGATCAAAGTTTCCAGATTTGAAAATATCTAATGTATAAAGCATGGGAATCACGAAATCATGAAAAAAGTTTCCTTCCAGACGTTGTTTATTTGAAGGATAAAATGCAAGTTAGGTTGGTTTCTAGAAAGTGAGATTCCTACTTTTTTTTACGATCCTCGGGACGACTTTGCACTTGCATTGCGTGATTACAGTCGCTTTAAACTTCTTCCACTTTATCGAGGAGATCTACTTACAATTTGCTTGGGTCTGGTCGAGACATTCCACAATTCCTCTTATTTCCTCTTTTTTTTTGTTCTTTTGTATGCCGACTTTGATCTTCGCTATTGTCTTTCGTCTCACGCTGCAGGTGGTGCCAGCATGAAATGCATAAGGATGGAGAGCAAATTCCGGAACGGGAAATCAAAGCTTTTGATATTTCTTCGAATGGAAATCCTGGAAAATCCGAAAGACAAAATTGGAAAATCCAGATGAGCAAATCCCATTTATTTTCCCAATCGTTCCTCGGAAAGATACGTTTCTGATATGGGGTACAAATTGTTTTAGATAAACTCAATGCAAATACTGCGAATTGAATTCAATATGAGACACTTTAAATTGAAATTGCTAAGATTCCAAGTCGAAATATATTGCATTTTCAAAAAAATATTTGAATTATCAACCAATAGAGATTTTCTAACAAAATAAATACATTTATAAACACAAAAAGACAAATTTAAGAACAAAATTATTTTTTAAATAAAACAGTTTCATTATCAAATAAATATTTGTACTTTCCAACAAAAAAGAGTTTATTTTTAACCAAGAAAAATTACTTTTCTAGCATAAAACATGATTTTTTAATCTAAAAGGACGAATTAAAAAAAACAGTCAAATTTTTTTACCATAAAAGATTAATTTATTAGAATAATTGAATTTTCAACCTGCAAAGGTGCATTTTCAACTAAATGGTCAAATTTTGCAAACAGAAAGGATTAAATTTCAATGCAAAAAAATTGAATTTTAAACCCGACAAGTTGAATCTTTAACAGAAAAGTTAATTTTCAACTCGGAAATATGACTTTTCTACCATAAATGATAAATTTTCTACCAAATGGCCAATTTTAAACAAAACAGTTGAATTTTTAACTAAAAAAGATCCTTTTAAACCAAAAACGCAGTTTTTAAATTTGGAAATTGAAAACTATTTTTTTTTTGTAATAACTAAACTCTCTTTTTAAAAAATGTAACTACTTTTTTTTAACCAGTCATTTTGGCAGAAACTAAATCTTCTTGGTTGAAAATCCATTTATTTTGTTTGAGGATTCAACAATTTTGCTGAAAATTCGTCTTTTAAGATTAAAAATTGATTGCTTTTAACAGAAATTTCATATTTTTTGATTGAAGATTCAACTACTTTTTGAAAATTCGTCTTTTTGGTACGAAAATTCATATATTTTTGCAGAAATTTTATTTTTTCTTTGGTAAAGAGTTCAACTATTTGATTGAAATGTCGTCTTTCTTGGAAGAAAATTAATTTATTTTATTTGAGGATTCAACTATTTAGTTGAAATTTGAACATCTTTGTTAAAAAAAATTGTTGTTGAAGATTAATTATTTTATTTGAAAATGTATTTCTTCGGTTAACAGCCTAATTTTTGTAATTAAAATTTTTCTTTTCGTCAGAAAATTAATTTTTTTGGTAGAACATTCACCTATTTGGTAGAAAATTCTTCTTTTTTTTCGAATATTATAATTACGGGTTAAAAAATGTAATCTTTTTTGGTTAAATTATATCAAGCTTTTTGAAAATTAATCTTTTTTTAGTTGCGAATTCAACTATTTTGTTGAAAATTCGTCTTTTTAGATGAAAATAAATGTAATTTGGTTGAAGATTTAACTATTTGGATAATAGTTGAACTGCTTTGTTAAAAAAATTGTTGTTAAAGATTAATTATTTTATTTAATAATGTATCTCTTCGTCTAACTTTTTTAGTGGAAATTCTTCTTTTCGTTCGAAAAGTAATCTGTTTGGTAGAAAATTCATCTATTTGGTTGAAAATTCTTCTTTTATGAAATTTATATTTACGGGTTAAAAAATGTAATCTTTTTTGGTTAAATTATGTTAAGCTTTTTGAAAATTGGTTGAAGGTTTAACTATTTGGATAATAGTTGAACTGCTTTTTAAAAAAAAAAAGTTTTTTTGAAAATTCATTATTTTAGGTCAAAATTTATCACTTTAGTTGTCAATGTAAGTATGCATTTAACTAAAAATTGTTCTTTTTTTATAGAAAATTAATATTCCTGGTAGAAATCTCATCTACTTCGCTAGAAATTAATTTTGTTGTTAAAAATTCATATTTGCGGGTTAAAAAATGATAATGTTTTCTATAAAATTTGTCTCTTATGGCAACAATTGCATCCTTTAGGTTAAAAATGCAACTGTTTTAAAATTAAAATTTTTGGTTGAGGATTCAACTATTTCGTGGAAAGTTACTTTTTCGATGAGTATAACTCTCTTTGAAAATTCAACTACTTAGTTAAAACGGAGTGGTTATTTTGCCATATAATTATGTTTTTTGGTTGAAAATTTATCACCATTTCGTGCGAGGATTTAGCTCTTTTGTAAAAAAAACTCGTATTTTTATGTCATTAAACTATTTTTTATTGAAAATTTAAATCTTTTTTTATTTATTAACTATTACATTTTTTGTCGAAAATTTAACTACTTTGTTGAAAGAACTATTTTGTTTCAAATTAATTTTTTTGTACGAAGTTAAATTTTTTTTATTTGAAAAACCATCTCTTTGTATGACAATGAAACTGTTTCGTTGAAGATTCCTCTTCTTGGTAGAAAATTCATCTATTTGTTTGAAAATTATTTTTTTTTCTTCTAATTCATATTTTCGGGTTAAAAAACTAAACTGTTTTGTAGAACATTCGTCTCTCTTGGAAAAAATTTCATCTTTTGATGAATGTATTCAACTGTTCTTGATTTCAATAAAATAATGTTGGAATCTTGGGAATAATGTATAATAATACAGCCATAAAAATAAACAAGAAAGCTTAAAAATAAACTTAACAAATAAAAAGTTATTCAAGATTTTAATGTTGTATTAAACATTGGTTATCCTTTCAAATCAAAAAGCTATACGCGCTCATAACACGCGATTGATGATGCTATTATAACTTTAAAATCTAATCAAAATTTAATAACTCGAAAGGTAATAATCTTTATTTTTTCTCTGTTGCAGAGTAAAACTGATGCCCACATCATCGAGCTGATCTCCTACATTTTAATTGCAGCTGGAGCCCTGACGTTTATCGTCAGTTTTCTAGGATACTGTGGAGCTATGTTTGAATCTCGATGTCTTCTATGTCTCGTAAGTTCCTTCTAATAATATTAATTAAACAAACTTGAAAAATTGTAACTTCATGCTTCTTATTCCAAATTACATTTTCCAAAAAATGTAAGATTTTTATATATTTATATATTTCCTTTATTGAATGTAAACATTTTGTTGTTTACCTTAAAAACATTTTATAATTTTTCTAATGAATTAAAAAATATATATAATCAATTTTTGTATTTTTTCAGTATGGTATTCTCATTCTGATTGTACTTGTACTGGAATGTATCGTTGTTGGTCTCGCTTTTGGCCTTAAAGGAGATGTAAGTATATTCTTGAACTGCAGTCACATATTTAAACTTTCGACAGTAAGGTTTCTTTTTTTATTGTTTATTAAAAATAGAGAAATCTTATACTTAAGTACTTACCTGTCTATTTAAAGACTTCCAATTTTTTCCATCTTCGAAACTTAAATTGAATTTAAAGGATTTTTAAAAGTAGGTAGCTTTCTAATTTGAATGCTACTTAATTTAAACATGCAATATTAATATGCAATTTTTTAATTGTTATGAGTTTGAAAACGCCTATTTATATCAAAAATAAAAATTTTAATTGATAAAAATTAAAAGCTCTAATTGGATAAATAAAATATTTTAGTCGAAGTTACACATTAAAAATTTTTTAAGATGGGAAACATTGCAAATTTTAGAATTAAAAGATATCTAAATTTAACAATTGAAATTTAAAAGCTGTTATATTCCGTTGTTTGGAAAAATTAAAAATTCCTAAACTAGTTATAATAAATACAATTAAAAAAATTTCTGTATTATAACAGCTTCAAACTTGACTTTTCGCCTTTCCAAATTAATAAACAAATTATAACTGAATTAAAAAGATCTGAAATTGGTCATTTTCCAATTTCCAAGCTGTTTTCTTTTATAATCATCAGTAGTTTTCAACATTTCAATCTAAGATCTTTAGTTTTTTGTTATTCAAATATAAAATTTTCAGAAAACCGATGTATTAAAGTTTGCTGATATTGTACAAGTATTTTTGCAACGATTGAGAGTCAAAATCTTAATTTAAGAATGATTCAATCTTTAAATGAAGTGTGAAATTATTTAATTGGTAATACTTCAAGTTTGATTTCACTAATTTGGAAAGTTTTCAATAACTATAAACCATATCATTTTTAACATTTTTTAGAATAATTAAACTTGAAAGTTTTACCATTTTTAAATTCTTCAATTTTTGGTGCTGAAAATGAGTAATTTTTTTTGTACAGAAATCTCATTTTTTAATTTGTAAAAGTTTATTCAATCATTTTCAATGTCATTTGATACTACTTGATGATACTTATTAATAATATATTTATCACCTTTAAAATTATAGTTTTAGATGTGCAATTCTAACAAAGCATAATTTTTTAAACATTCTATTTAAAGTTTTTTCTTCTTTCCATTTCCTAATTTTTTTAGGTTTTCAATTTTAAATCTCACAATGCTGTAGTTTTAAATTTAAATATTAAAACTTTCAGGAAAGTTTCACTATAACATATTTGAAAATTTCATATTGAAAGCCTTAGTAGTTAATTAAAAATGCTAATACTTTAGATTAAAATATTCTAAATTATTTGGTTTTAATTTTATTCAGTTTAAACTTAATAATTTTAAGATCTATATTTACTAAACGGTTTGTTGTCAATTCTCAGCCTTCAAAATTGTCTGTTTTTTTTTTAAATTCTTCGAAATCGTTGAATATCAAATTGAAAGCCTTGTTGATAGTTCCACAATTTTCAATGTAAAGAACTTATAATTAAACAATTTTGAAATAAATGACTCAAGACTGAATTGAAAACATTGAAAAATTAAGACAATCATTTGTTAAATTAAAGCCTTAAAAATGAAAAAAAAAGTTAGAACGAGGCATTGAAATTCGAATTTTTTTGTTATTTAAAACTGTTCCAAAATATTGAACACTGAAACTTAATTTCAAAAAAATCTAATTGAAAGGTTTAAAATTGCGCAATTTTAAGCATTAGAACCATGTATAGCAATCTACAATTGAAAGCAATTTGACTGATAAATTTCAAGAATTAATTATAATTCCAAATTAAGTGCTAAATATTATACGATTTGAAATTAAAATGTTGTATTCTTTAAATTAAGAATATTTAAAAATTAAACCATTTGAAATTGATATTTGAATAATTTCTTTAATTTTGAATGATTTAATTCTACTTAAAGTTAGAATTGAAATTTGAAAAGGTTTGAGAATGAAAAAGTTTTAGTGTCACATTATTCTTGTTGAATAACAATTTTTTAGTTTTAAATGAATTTTGGATTAGTTTAGTTGTCAACGCTACATAGTAAACATTTTTTCCTTTTTTATTATTTCCAATTTCAAAATATATTCTTTTTGAACTTCTGATTTTAAATAATTGAATTCAACGTTTAAAAATTATATAATCAATTTTAATGTTAAATTATAATTTTTTCATGTGATAACAATTCAAAATTTTCGAAACTCATTCAATAACTTCGAACGATTTGAATTCGAAATTATACATTTCAACTCTTTCCTAATGAAATTGTCCCAAATTTCAAAATTTTAGTCTGAAAATTTTCAATTTCAAACACTTCAAAATTCATATTCTTCAATTTTAGATACTTTTATTCAGAAATGATAGCAGTTTAATTCCACACTTTTCATTGTATTCGAAATATTGTCCCTTTGTTTTTATTTTAAGCACTTTCAATTCTCAATTGACAATTATTGTTTCAAAAATGATTAAAACCTAATATTTGAAAATTGGTTAAGTATTAAATTTATAAATTGCTTATATTTTTAATGTTAAGTAATAAAAAAATAGTGGCGTGAGTGAAATAAGTTTCCATTGCAGAATTTCACCATTCACACTTAACTTATAAAAAATGTGTGTCGAAGGTTTTAATGTGATTGTTGTGCTAAATTCAACAAATATTTCTCAATTCTCTAATTGTAAAACTGTAAAATTGTTGCAGGCCGAGAAAGAAACGCAGAGCATCGTAAAGTCGACTATTAAGTACTACTCCGGCCATTCGGACACCGTGACTCTCGCGTGGGATAGAATCATGACTCAGGTAAATCAGCAGCACAATTAATAAGGAAGTTAAGCCCGAGTTGTAAATAAATTAACGCTTAAGCGATTCTTCCGGCTTCACATTCCTCCACGCGATGATCCTTCTTTTTCCCCTAATATTTTCCAGACAATTAGAGGAGTTCCGCAAGAATCTAAATTTATATTTCTAGTTTCATATGCGTAGGTCAGGGAGAAAAATCTGGGAATTTGATTGATCAGAAAAAGTCAAAGAATTAAAAAAATATTCTTGCAAAGGTCTTTATAAATATTCTCTTTCAAATCATTTTTAAAAATAAGGAATAACTCTAAATATTCTCAGGAATACGAAAAACATCTCTTTATTATCTTGAAACTTTTCAAAATGTTGAAAAAAAACCTCAAATTTGAATATTTTGAAATCTTCAAAAATCTACATTTTATTTTAAGTTTTTTTTTAAAACTCTTTTCGAATTATTTAAAAAAAAATTTTAACTTATAAATATGTTTTAAACTGATTCGAATTATTTGTAAAACCTTGAAACAATTCTGCAAAATTAAACAACGTTTTCGAAAAATCTGCCAGAATGTTTTTTAACGTTTTTAGAATACTTTTGGAATGTTTTAAAATCTTTTCAAATATAGTATTAAACTATTTTGTTGAAAATTCAACAATTTTGTTTCAAAATTCAACTGAAGTCTTTCATGAATGAAAATTAGATTTTTTTAAATTTGTTTACTTAGTTTAAAAAACCTTCTGCTTTAGTAAAAATTTAATCTGCTTCTGAATAAAAATAGAACGTCTGGTTGAAAATAATTGTTGGTCCACGGTTGAACCACTTGTTAAAAAATCTTTTACTTAAGATTCATCATTCTAGTTGAAAATTTGTTTTTTTTTGTTGTCAAGTAATTTTTTTTTACTAAACAGTTTAATTGTTCCAGATGAATATTGTCATTTTAGATAAAAATTCATCTCTTTGGTTGAAATTTGAACTATTTTGTTTAAAATTATTCATTTTGTACAAAAAATTCAACTGCTTGGGTAAAAGTTGAAATACTTTGTTAAAAGTTTATTTTTTGTATTTTGAAAGTTTATCTCCTTGGTTGCAAATTGATATTTTTAGTTGAAAATTGGTCTTTTTGGTGGAAAACTAACATTTTATTAAAAATTTTTTGTGTTTTTTAAATTAAAATTGCAATACTATTTGGTTGAAATTAACTTTTTTTTGTTGAAAATGTTTCTCTTTTACAAACAAATCGTCTTTTAGCTTGAAAGATCAACAATTTGGATAAAATTTGTTTCTTTATCAACTGAAAAAACTTTATATTTTAAAAATTCGTCTGACGTTTTCAAATTCATCTCTTTTATTAGAAATATCATCTTTTTCGGTTGAAATATCAAATATTACATTTTTATTATAAATTCATTTTTGCAGGTTGAAGGTTCCACTATTTGGTTAAAGATGTAACTATTTTGTTGAAACGTAAATTATTTTGTTGAAAATTCAGCTCCCCGGTTAAAAAATTAATTGTTTTGTTGTTAATTCGTTTTTTTTTTCTTTTTGAAATATCAACTATGACATTTTTCGTTGATAATTCATCTTCTTGTTAAAAATTTTTATTTTCGAGCTGAAAACTCAACTCTCTTCTAAAAGTTGCGTTTTCTTGCCTTGAAAATGTAACTATTTTTTATTAAAAATTCGACCATTTGAACAAAAATTGATCTTTGAACAAAATTGAACTATTTTGTTCCAAATTTCATTATTTTGATGAAAATTTAAGTATTTTGTTAAAAAGTCATATTTTTAAAACACAAATTCAACGGTTTTGTTAAACATTCGTTTATTTAGACAGAAAATTCGTCCTTTTGGATTGAAAATTTATATTTATATTTTTGAAAAATAAAAATTCAACAGTCTTTTTAAGAGTTTATTTATTTGGTTAGAAATGCAACTGTTTTTGCTTGTAGTTTAGTGTTTTTGTTTAAAAATTACACCATGTGGATGTAAATTCATGTTTATAGGTTGAAGTTTCAACCAATTGGCTAAAAATTTAATTATGTCGTTGTTAATTCAACTACTGTATTAGAAATTCAACTGTTTTGTTGACAATTTCTCCATTTAGATTGAAAATTCATCTATTATGGCAGAAATTTCATATTTTTTGGTTAAAGTAAATAAACAAATCTGGAATTTTATTTTTTATTTTTTTATTCCGTTTATGAAATATTATAATAGAACAATGTTGCAAGGTAAAAAATTCGTCAGTAAAAAATCAAAGAAAATTTATGTTTTTTCGAAAATGAAGTTTTGCGGCAACCCCGATTTGTCTTTCTGAATAAATTATTATTAATAAGTCGAATGAATTTAATTTCTCGTTTACTTGATGAAACCGAAAAAGTAATAAATCTACTTTTCCTTATTTCAGCTGCATTGTTGTGGTGCCGAAAGTTACTTAGATTTCGATACTAGCAATTGGATAAGCCATTACAAAGTCCCGGAAGCGTGTTGCAGAAAATATCCTAATGGCCAGGTAATGGATTCGAGTTGCCAATCAATTCCGACAGATGCTAACTCTTACTATCAAAGGGTAAGTTCATATTTTATTACATTTTTAATAAATTAATTTAAATATGTCCAGTTTAAAAAGTTTTTTAAAATGTCTCTCTTGAATTCGTATGTTATTTTAATTTTAATATATTTAAAGAGTTTTAAAATAATTAGGAAGCTTCAAATCTTGAAGCGTTCCCAATTTAAAAACTTTAAATCGCAAGCAAAAAAAAATAGACGTAACCAAATTTGAAACAGAAGACTTCAAAGTCTTTTACTTATTTTCCTCTTTCCTTTTTTTTAAATTCCTCTTTTATCCTTGTTTTCAAGAAACTTCCCCTTTTTCTCGTTCTTTCCGCTGGATTGCGAATTAAATTATCGGAACTCTTATAAGAAAATCCAACTGCGTTTGGTTAAAAGTTAATTCGTTTTGGTTGAAAAGTTTGCTATTATATATTTGGTACAGAATTTATATTTTTTGGTTAAAAGCTCTACTGTTTGATTGAACATTTAATTTTTTTGTTAAAAAGTAATAAGTTTTAGCTGAAAATTCAAACGTTCTGCTGAAAAGTCGTCTTTTTGGTTTGATAATACAACAGTTAAATTAAAAGTTTGCTTCTTTCTTGAAAATGCAACTATTTTTTTAGACATTACTCTTCTTGGTTGGATAATCTATCTCTTTGTGTAAACATTTTTTTTCTTTAAAATGGAACCAATGCAATTAATTCCAATGTAAAAATACAATTAATTTATCAGCTAAAATTTTTTGTTTTTCTTTTTGCGACAAAATTCAATGTTTATGTGTTTCGATTAAAAATAACTTTTTTGTTACAAATTCATATTTTCGGGTTCAAAATAACCCCTTTTTGTACAAAAAATCGTATTTTCGGCTCTAAATTAAATAATTTAGTTGGAAAATTAGCTATTTGGTTGAAAATTTGATGTATTTTGTTAAATTTTTTTAAAAGAAAATCAATTTTGATTAAATCGCAATTGTTTATTTAAAAAATAATCTGTATCAGATAAGGATTAAAGTTTTTTGTTGAAAATTCGTCTTTGTTGGTGAAATCCAACTGCTTTTTATTGTGAATTAAAATTTTTTAAATTAAATTAAAAATTCATCTTCTTGGTTGAAAGTTAAACTGCTTTCTTAAAAGTTTATTTTTTGGTTAAAAATATATATTTTTTTTAACTCAAACAAATTTTTTGGTGGAAAGTTAAACTAATGGGTTGTGAAAGAACTTTTTTGTTGAAAGTTCATTTTTTGGAGTTGAAAGTTAAACTGTTTGGTAGAAAAATCGTCTGTTTGAGTTGAAAATTTCAAAATTTGGTATCAAATTTAACCATTTAGTATACAGTTAAACTGTTTTGTGGAAAATTATTTTTTTGTAATTTATTTAAAATTAATTATCCTAAATACAATTATGTTAACTCATTTTTTTTTAACAATATATCTTTTTTATCTTAAAAATTCAACTATTATGTTTAAAACTTATACAAACGAAAAAAATGTAGAATACAAATTAATCAAATAAAATTTAGACTAACATCATATTCATTATTCACTGTCAAAAATATTTAGTTAAGAATTTACCTATTTCGTTGAAAATTCAACTACTATCTGTTTGAAAATTGAACTATTTAAGAAAAAATATATCTATTTGGTTTACAAGTCGTATTTTTTGACTAAAAATTCATTTTTAGACTTGAAAATTGAATAATTTGATAGAAAATTCAACGTTTAAAGTTCTATTACTTTCATTAGAAAAGTTGTTTTGTTTTTGGTTCAGACATCAACTATTTTGATTGGAAATTAACTTTTTGTTGAAAATTCGTCTTTTTGGGTTGAAAATTAACTTTTTTGTTATAAATTCATATTTTTGTGTTGAAAATTCCAGTGTTGTGTAGCAACTTCGTTATTTGAATTTAACGTTTAACTAAAGCAAATTTAAAAATAAAACTGATTTGTACCTTCTCAATTCAAAATTGTAAAAAAGTCTCATTAGGAAAATAAATTTTTTTTTATAAGTTATTCTTTTGGTTTAAAAAGTCTACTATTATATTTGTGATAGAGAACTCATCTCTTTTGGTTAAATTTTGGAAAAAATGGATTCAAAAATGAATAATTTTGTTGAAATTTCGTTTGTTTGGACTGAAAAGTAAAGTCTCTTGGTTGAAATTTCAAATATTTGGTTAAAAAAGAACTTACTTTTTTGTTAAAAATTGAATTGTTTTTATACAAAATTAATTTTTGTTCGAGAATCAATCTATTCAGGATCGCCAATTAACTGCATTGCTAAAAATTATTTTTGTCGTTAAAAGATTCACGATTTTAGTTGAAAATTCATCTATTTGTATGAAAATTGAACTATTTTGTAGACAAAAAGTAAAAAAATGGTTTGAACTAAAAATATATTTTCCGTTTTCGATTGAAAATTGATATTCCTTAGTTGAAAATTGATTTTTTGGTATGAAAATGTAATTATTTATTTAAAAGAGCATCTGTTTTATTAAAAATGCAATATATTTCGACTTTTGGTATTACGAATTGAAAACTTTTCAAATTTAATTGAATATGATACCTGTGTTAATTTTATTTAAAAATATTCATTCCCCTGTTTTCGTGAAACATTACTCTATTTTCCTTGTTTTGAAGGCATTTTTTCTTTTTTAGTCTAAAAACGTGAAAATTTCCATCTATCTCTAGTATAAAGCTTCAATCATTTGATATTTAGACAATCCAATGTAGAACTAAAGAAGAATGTGTTTAAAACTTCAATTGAGACTTTCCATTCTTTTAATTTACTATCAAAATTGAATTTTTTTTCTTACAAAAAGACTGTCAGCATATGAGCTTATCTCCCCATTATCAAAAGTACTTTAAACTTTTTTCTTATTTGATTGTCGGGCAATTAATCAAATTTAGTCTCTAAATTTTCAATTAGCAGCTTATCTGGAAACCACGGCTTTCCATAATGCATATTCAGGTAGATTGGCCTTCCCGAACTCTGTAGTCTGCTTATTCTCGTTGGGATTCTTAGTAATTTTATAGGTTCTTCATTTAACTTTGTATGCAATTTTGAAATTCATATTTCATAATTTCTCAAGTAATTGCACACTGCACTTCTCTGGTTCAAACACTACACTTCTGGTTAAAAAGATAATTTCGGATTCCTAGCAAGTACATCCCGGGTGGAAATTTTTTTTTTACAAAAAACTAAAACCATTTTTACAGGAATATATTAATAAATACAATAAATTGCAACCAAAATACATGAACGTACAACTTTTTTCTATTATTCGGATGATTTTGTATTTTTTTGTGAACTGCTGTATTTTTAAAAATTTTAAATTCCTGCAAGGATTTACAGCAATGAGATAGTAATTTTAAATTAAAATATATAGCACGATAGCTATTACAAAAAAGCTTTTACGTTTAAATTTTAAAGAAATGGTGGAATATTATATGACAATAATGTATAATCGTTATTAAACAATAAATCCTTACGTTTGAAGTTTTTTTTTAAAAACATAATTTTAGTAATCGACAGGACACCCGTATATGTCATTTAAAATTATGCTAATTAAATTATCAGTTAATCAAGAAAATATTGGTCTTTTTCAACTGAAATTAATCTTCTGGGTTGAAAATGCATCTTTTTGATCGATAATTCAATTATTGTAGTTAAGTATTGCTCATTGTAGTTGTAAATTCATCTATTTGCTTAAACATTAATTTTTTTTACCTGAAAATTTATCTATTTAATTTTTGGTAGAAATTTGATATTTTTTAAGTGAAAATTCGTCTTTTTTGTTATAAATTAATGTTCTAGGTTGAAAATTCATGTTTTTGATCGAAAATTCAATTATTCTAGTTAAAGATTAACCATTTTAGTTGTAAATTCATCTCTTTGGTTAAACATTAATTTTTTTAGCTGTGTTTTGTTCGGAATTTGTTTTTCTTTTTGTAGAAATTAATCTGTTTTGTTCAAAATTTTATGTTTTTGGGTGAAATTTGAACTATTCCAGTTCAAGGCTCATCAGTATAGTTGAAAATTCCTATGTTTTGTTAAAAATTCAACTGTTGGAGTTGAATATACATCATTTTAGTTGAAAATTCATCTCTTTGGTTGAACACTCATTTTTTTAACTGAAAATTTCACTATTCCGTTTTTGGTTGAATATTGATCTTTTTTTTATTTCAGAAACTGTTTGGTTGAAGATTTGTCTTTTTTAGTTGAAAATTCAAGTGATTCGTTGAAAATTCATGTACTTGGTTGAAAAGTCGTCTTTTTTAGTAGAGAATTAATCTTATTGTTTGAGAATTACTCTTTTTGATTAAATTCAAGTATTCTAGTTAAATACCCATAATTTTAGTTGAAAATTCGTCTTTTTGGATAAAAATAAAACTACTGGGTGGAAAGTTAAACTGTTGTATCAAAAATTCATACATTCCAATTAAATATTCATCATTCAATTTTAAAATTCAATCTTTTTTATTTAAAATTCATCTATTTAAGTTAAATATTGACAAGTTTAGTTGAAAATTGGTCTTTTTAGTTCAAAATTCAGGAGTTTTGTTGACAAATTGTCTTTTTGGTATTTTTATCCAAAAAGATTAATTTTCTATCAAGGAAGACAAATTTTCAACAAAATACATGAATTTCCAACAAAACACATGTTTATTCAACCAAAAAGTCGAACTGTATTTGTACTTGTATGATATAACTGTTGGGTTATCGCTCATAAATAAATCGAATCAAATAAAAAAAATTAATTTTTATCAAAGTAGTTGAATTTTTTATTTAAAAAATGTGACTTTTTAACAATAGAATTGCATTTTTACCAAAATAATTAAATCCTCAGCCAAATAATAGAATTTTTAACCAAGCAAGATGAATTTCGAACAAAAAATATATTAGTAGCCTTTTCAGTTAAAAGGTCTTTCACGAAAAAATATAATTGGATTTTCTGTTTGGTTTTGTGTTCTAAATGATATCTGAAGTTCGTAACGTTGTTTCAAATTAAATTGAAAAAATAAAATAATAATAAACTTGAAATAAATTCAAGTTGAATTTTTAACTGAAAAATATATCTATATTTGTAAATAAAAATTCAATGGTTGAATTGCCAGTTTAAAAAATGTTATGTTCAACCAAGCCTGAAACGAATTTTTATCAATATAGTTAAATTTTCAACCAAAGAGATGAATCTTCAACTAAAACAATGATTTTTTAAAAGAAAGTGGTTACATTTTTGCTAAAAAAATGTCTTTTTAACAATTGCATCTTCAACAAAATAATTAAATTCCCAACTAAATAATAGAATTTTTAACCAAACAAGATGAATTTCTAACAAAAAATATATAAAAGTAGGCTTTTCAATAAAATAAAACAAAACCTTTTATCCAAAAAAAGTATATTTGGATTTTCTTATTAGGTTTAGGCTCTAAATGTTATCTTATAACTAATAATGTTATACTTTTAACCCCCACGCCCCTTTGTTAACAACCTTAGTTTACACCCCCCCCCCTCCCCTCTAAAACTATTATTACTTACTATTTTACTGAATATACTTTCAATAAATGATTTTAGGAAATACAATAATAATGAAGATTAATAAAAAAAATTCTTGCAGGGATGCTACCGAGCATTAGTTGAAGCTGTTGAAGAAAACGCAGCGATAATAATCGGCGTTTGTGCTGGATTGGTTTTCGTCGAGGTACTTGTCATCGTCTTGGCTCTCTACCTTGCCTGCTGCCACTGGCGTCCTCAACATGGTAGGCTCGGTGTTAAAGAGAATTACTAATAAACTGCGGTAAGCTTGAGACCTGTTTCGCCCTTTGCAGTTAATCGATGCGTAGAGTCACCTAACAAGGAGTAAAGATTAAACGTCCATCGGATGATGATGTAACATCGAAACAAACATTTTCTCATTCAAGAATCTCGTCTCACCGAGGACGCTGTTGCATATGTATATCGTATTCTCCCAATGCGGTGGTCTGTGGGGTTTCATTTATTCAACCATCACACTCCATGTGTTACTTACTGCCCCATTGGAAACAAATTGTACTCGAGACCTGTATATACATATGCCTCTTTTTTTTCTGCGAATCTTCCATTCGTATTGAGTACTATCAAAACTGCTAAGATCCTTTACAGAGATGCAGATTCAGACAGATTAAGACTAGTAAATATAAAAATCCACCTGAAAGCCATCCCTTTCCCAGAGAAACTATTTTATCAAAGTTCTCGCGCAATTCTATTTTTTCTCATAAATCTTCCGTGCAACTATATTTTGATTTTCGGATTGTAGGAATGTAGAGTACAATGAGATGTACCTGAGAATTAGAAAGAAGTCTCTCTGCATCTCTGGGATCAATCGTAGTCTTAGAATAAAAGTTGCACTAAGAAAACTAGGGAGTTTGATCGTTAAAAAAACATTAATTCACTTCGTCAACGTTAATATAATAAATACTGTATAAGCAGTTTGTCCGCATGAGCGCTCTCAATGCGAATTTCGAGTCAGTAGCTTTCGTCCGAGGAGTTTTTTCTTGTACGTTGTTTGTGAAGTTTGAACAAAACTCTCTAAGTGTCGTTTTCGTCAGAAAAAAGCAGGTGGTTTCTCAATGTGCTTGCATATTGTTAGGCTGAAATATTAGCTGAGAGAACTTCAATGTGTCCCGATTTTTCATTCGAGTTAAAAGACTCCAGTCGAGCCATCCTTTGTCCCCAACGAGGACAGGCGAGTAATTAGTTATCGCAAAATGAAAAATGCATAATACATTATACTGTGACATAAGAAATGGTCGAAGCCATTGATGAAGGTTGTTCTTTTTAGCTTGTGTAGACGTGACAAGACAGGCCTGGTGAGGACGAAGCTTGTTTCGCGTTTTCAAGTAAGGATGCAGGGTCTTTAAAATCCTCATTTACAATTTAACCATGCCGTTGTATCGCTAAAATAATATTAAATGTCCGAAAAATTTCTGTCCAATGTTTTTTGTCAAAAGTGATTCTGTCCAAAGCTTTAGAGCCGCGTCGTAAGGCATGAAGGCTTCGCGCTTTCTCTTGCCTGCATGCTAAACGCCACTAATTACCGGACCCAAACAACATGAAGTATACCAAAGAGAAAGAAAACTTAAACTATTGCCAAGATCAGAGAGAAATTGGAACAACTCTTTAAAGGCATGTTGTCTGGGGTGCTTTTTAGTAGCTTCCTCGATGTCGTCTTCAAGTAACAGATTCTAGGGCCAGCAACAGTTAGCACAAATTTTCACGCTGCGACGAAAAAACTGTTGGGTGCCAGTTTTCATGAAAAGGGCTGTTTATCAAAATATAGGCTCAACAATTCTATTCAAGTAAATTTAATTAGAGAAAATACTGCTTGTAGCTTTTAAAATGCAGAAAGATATTTAAATTTCGCGCCACAATTCAAGCCGCACTTAAACATAACCTCTCCAATGGAGGACTATACCACTTATCAGAGTTCCAATTTAATGTATGAAAGCAGCTTTTTTTATAAAAATTATAAATAAAAGTATGTAGTTCATTCGTAAAATAGAGTCAAAGGGTCATTTATTCAGCCTGAAAAGAAGAAATTAGATATTTTTTTAAGTAGGGTCAGATTTTTTTGTATAGTTCTGAATTTCAC
This sequence comes from Druon quercuslanigerum, assembly GCA_010014905.2. Taxonomy (NCBI): domain Eukaryota; kingdom Metazoa; phylum Arthropoda; class Insecta; order Hymenoptera; family Cynipidae; genus Druon; species Druon quercuslanigerum. The sequence continues at coordinate 18,919 of JAAAKG020069783.1, forward strand.
AAACATAAGATTATTGTTTACTGAAAGAACGTTTCAAAGTACACATTTTGAAATGTTTTATATTTTTTATAGCGAAAAATAAAAACGACCATATTTCCAAATTAAAAGATCAACGGTTTTCGAGAAAAACCGTCTTCTTTTTTTTTAATTCAACTGTTTTGCATTAAAATTCTATCGGTTGAAGTTTCTACTCTTTGGATGAAAATTTAACTATTTTGTTACAAATTTGTCTTTTATTTGTTTTTGTTCCATTATTTTTTTAAAACTGATCGTTTTTATTTAAAATATTATATCTATTGTTAAAAATTCGTCCTTTTTAGTTGGATTCAACGGCTTATAATTAAAAACATACTTTGGATGAAATATTAACTATTGCATTTTACGTTCTTTATTAAATATTTATTTCTTTGCTTTAAAATAAACTAATTTTATTAAAATCTGTTTTTTTTCGTTAAAAATTTATTAATTGAAAATTTAACTTGTCCCTTTTTGATTAAAAATGTGCCTTTTTCGATTTGAAAATGAACCTTTTGAATGCAAATTCATGTATTTCATTAAAATTCATGTTTTTTAGTTGAAAATTAATCATTATGCTTAACAATTAATGCTTGAAAAATCATGTTTCGGTTAAAAGTTTAACTGATTTTAAAAAAATTCGTTTCTCGAAAATTGTTCTTTGTACTTAAAAATTGAACTATGTGTTTCAAAATTTAGTCTTTTTCAGAAAATTAGTATTGTTATTTGCGAATTCATTTATTTTGTTTAATGAATTAATTTCTTTGGTTAAAAATCCAAATACTTTAAACTTTTTAAGTTGAAAATTCGACATTTTGGTAGAAAATTAATGTTCTTGTTTGAAAATTCTTTTTTTTTTTTGTTAAAAATTAATTATTTGTGGTTGAAAACTTAAGTATTTTGTTTGAATTTAAAAAAATTCTTTTTTAATTGAAAATCGGACTGTTTCACTTCTTGCTAAATTTTTTGTTTTGTAAAATTAATTTTTTTCTATAAAAATTTAGGTATATTATTGATTTTGTTTGCTTACTGATTGTTCAACTTAAAAATTAGGTATTTTATTTAAAATTCGCCTTTTTTGTTTAATTCTCTAAATGTTTTACGTAGGGAAATTAGCTATTCAATTTTTTGTTAAAAATTGATCTTTTTTGTATGAAAATTCATTTCTTTTGTTGCAAATTGAACTATATTGTTGGAAATTAATATTTTCATTCCAAATCTTCACGATTCCATTTTTTTTATTTTTTTATTTTAAAATTTTGTTAAAAACTCCTTTTATTTTAGTAGAAAACTTACCTTTTTCAATTAGAACTTTAAATATGTAGGTTGGAAATTTATGTATTTTGTTGAAAATTTGACTTTCTAGTAGAAACTTGACCTTCTTGTTTTAAAACTCATAAATTTGGTTGAAAATTGAACTGTTTCATTTATGGTTCAAAAATTATTTTTATTAGTTGAAAATTCTACTATTTGTTAAAAAAAAAAGGTATCAAAATGCGTACTTTGAATTTTTTAGTAGACAATAATGTTATATGTGTACAATTTAGATGTACGCAAGAGAAAGTGATCAGTAATTAAAATAATAATTTTTTCTCTTCAAACTGAAGTATAAAAAAACAAACTATTTTTTATTTATTATATTTAAATTTTCACAGAACTCTGACCCGAACAGATCGCGCTCTCTAGTAAGTACTCGCGGGAAATTTAAATTGCGAAATCTGCGAGCAGTAATTTTCTTGAAGAAATAAATCGTGGTTAGCTTCTATTTTAGTACAAAAAAGGTAATTTTTGACATGTTCGAACCTAAACTTCCGTTTCAAACTTGACTATAATTTACGAATTAAAAAAGTGGATTCGAGACAAGAATGAAAAGGAAATTTGTTTCAATGTTCATCCTAGTAATACAAGAAATAATCTTCCGGAGCAAATTGAGCCAACGTGCAGTTTTAATATTTATCGAAGAAAGAAGTTGATTATGTTCTTTGCGAATGTCAAATTTTTTATGGGGAAGAAAGAAGACAGGAGAAATGAGATTAGAGAGAAGATAATAAAAGTGTCTTGAGAAACATGAAATGCGAAATATTTTTCGAGTAAAGAGTTTAATAATAAAATTAGTGTTTATGTGAATAAATAATGATAAGGTATAAATGTGAATAATTTGTGCTAATTCGTTCGTTACACTGTTATTACATCTATAGTTACGTACGTATTCGCACGTGTTCCTATATTTTAGGTAACCCGTCGATATGCCAATAGCTGCAAGTGCGGGGGAAATTCTTTCATAAGCACAATCATTCTTTCATTTTGTTTAACATAATATTTTATTTTCTTTCAATAATTACTAATGAGTGATTTGTGTGTAGCACATTTACGCATGCGTAAGTCAAAATAAGGAATTTTATTTTTTCTTTCACGTCAACCCTTTTCGGCAATCAACATATCATATCAGGATTCGGAAGTAAAAGGAATTATTTTGTTTATTGAAAATGAATATTAGTTTTTTTAGGGGATTTTCAATTTTAAGTAAAGGAGAGTTAATATTTCGATTTTTGAAATATTTCACATTTTTTTTGCATCAAAATTTCAAATTTTTTCAAATTTGAAGAGAAATGGAAAATCAAATTAAGAAATTTTAAAGAACTTGCGTTTTCGTAATTTAAAAATTAGTTTTCTATAAATGATTGAAATTTGCTGCTTGCTATTCTTTTTTTTTTTTAGTTTTTGTAGCATCGTTTTTTTTAATTTTATTATTTATATCTTTTTCCAAGTAAAATTGTCAGGTATCAAAATTTTGAAATTAGTTACAGAAAATTCGAAACTATAAAATTGTGTATTTGGAAACCTTTCGTATTTGAAAGCTTTTCACTTTGGAATATTTAAATTCTTGCTAATTAAAACCAATATGCATTTTTCGAAATTTGTGCAGCTATTAATTTTGATTTCTTCTAAAGCGAGTTTTCAACAGTTAAATATCAAATTCTTCATGCTTTCAAAGTTGCAAATCTGAATTTAAATTGAATTTATCTCAATTTTTGCAGTCATTTAATTTTAAAATGAGAATCAAACTGCTTCTAAATTTTGAATATGACTTTAAATATAAAAGTAAAAAAAAATTTATTTTCGAAATCCTGAAATTAAAAACTTCTGAATTTATAAAGCAAGCAATATATCCCAAATTAAATTAAATTATTTTCAACCATTTTCCATAATAATGTTATTATTAGTAAATATTTAAATTTAAATGTATTCAAGAACCAACACGATTAGGGGAGACTGGTACATATTGGATAATTTTTTTCAAATTGAAACCAATGTGAATCTTTCGAAATTTTCGCATTCCTCAATTTTCAGACAATTAATTTTAAATAAGATTCAAGCTGCTTATAAAATTTGGTAAGAAATATTTATTTTCGAAATCCTGTAATTTAAAAACCTCTGGATTTATAAGCAACTGTTATAAAATAATTCTAAATTAAACTTTTTAAATTGACACCAGTTTCGGAAATAATTTTAGTATTATTAATTATTAAATATATTTAAGTTGCAGTGTACACGAAAATCAAAACGTTTAGAGGAGACTGGTACATAGTGGATAATTCTAATTTATTCCTAGTAGGAATGATATTAATACTCTAATACTGTTCCTATTATGAAAAAATGTGCATTACCAAGTGTGTGTCAATCTCACCTTTTTTATCATACTAAAATATTAATTTTCCTGTTGTTAAAATGCAGATAAAAAATAACTTTTTATATAAAACATAAATTAAGAATTCAATGTGAACCTGTCTAATTTTTTTCTATATTTGAAGAATTCCGAATTTAGTTTTTAAAATTATAACCAGTTTCCAAAATAATTTTAGTATTTATCAAATATATTTGAGAATTGTGTTTAGAGGCGACTGGTACATAGTGGATAATTCTAATTTATTCTTAGCAGGAATTATATTGATGCTATAGTACTATTCCTAATATGAAAAAATGTGCATTATCGAGTGTGCACCAATCTCCCCTTTTTTATCATACTAAAATATTAATTTCCCTGTTAAAATGCGGATAAAAAGTAAATTTTGATACTTGATATTAATTAATAAACTTTTACTGCCGAATCATGTTTTTCTCTCGTTCATGCCGCACATTTAGACATTTTCGTTTCCAGTGTTAACATGTTGGTGCTGCTGCTGATGAGGCGTAAAGAGCATGGAACAGTTGAGTAGTGCCTCCTAGCATTCGCACCTTGAGTCCTTAGAGGTCCTGTGCCTTGCTTGTTTGAAACACTAGAAAGCTAGCCGCTAGCCGCCCCTAGGCTAGCAGAATTCGTCGACAATTTTGCTCCTAAATGCAAAAAGTACCGAAGAACGAGAGAGGGAAAGAAACCGAGAGAGGGAGACTCAAGTTTCCAAACTAGTACCTTAAAAATAATTTCGGTGCTTCCAAAGCACGAAGAATTGATCAGAGAGAATGAAAAGAACTCGAACGAAAAAAAGAAAGTTTTATATATACAAATATATATCTTCCTCGTTGATTTTTTTTTACACTTTCTGTTATAAAAATAAAAACAATCTAATTATTATTATTTTTTTTCAAATAAAATAGAGAAAATTATCTCGAATTTTGGATATTAGAAGAGTCTGTATATTTTAGCTTAGATTCCGGAGTTGCGCTCCCATAATTTTCGTTTGCATGCAATGCACATACTACTGTATTTATTTAAATACTCGTCTTCGTTATTTCCACAGTGTTAAGTTGTTAAGTGTGTAAAAAGAAAAAATGGTCCTTTACCACCTTTCAAACTCGAAAGTCCTTCGAGGAATGAAATTAATCTCCTCGTCAAACCGGAAGTGCTTTTGTAATTTCGACAAGCGTTCAAATGTTGTTTCTACTTGAGAATTTTCGAAATTGAATATTTGAAAGAAACAGCGATTTGAGGAAATGAAACAAGAAATGTAAACAAGCGTATACGACATCAAATTACAAAAGGATGCACGTATTGATCTCAGACTTCCAATTACCTTTACAAATTCCCTTTTTTTATACAGAAATTAATCACATTCATTCAGTCAGTCATTCCTAAAAGTTTATTAGAAGAAAGTTTTCCCCCTTTCTTTCAATTTTCTACGTTTCCGTTAAATTTAGGTTTTTTTTACGTTTTTTTATATGGAAAGTTATAAAAGGGTATTTGTCAGAAAAAAGTGTTAAGTTAAAGGTAAGGAGCGAAGTTTGAACGACGCGTTGATCGATGATGATGTATAGAGTGAGATTTTTTTTTACTCAATGCAAGAGTTCGTAAGAAATTGTCCAAAAACAACGCACGCACACAAACATAATGCAAAATACACATTCACACACTTTTATACAGAGACTGACCTAAAATGTATATATTCGACACACGATAAATTGCGGTTATATTATTGCGATTCATGATTGATAATTATAATATCTTTAATTACGATATATTGTACTGTATTATTATTAATATTATTATTATGTATAATGATAGCAGTATGGAAGCAGTGTGGCGACGCCGATCTGTTTAGATTTATTAAATGTTTTCCGTTTCTTTTGTAAAAACTGTACACACCGAATTTAAAATAAAAGAAGTTTTATATTACCTCTTTAAAGCATACTTTTCCCCTTGGATCGAATAATTATAATATTTAAATAATATTTGCATCGAAATTTCAGTACAAATGCCCTTAAAATTTTTTAATAATTCTGGAAAAAAATCCCTGACAATTTCATGGTTTTTTTTTCAAGTATCTCACATTTTTCCAGGTATAATTTTTTATTGTATGGAAGCAATCAACTATTTCGCATTTTTCAAAACCTTAAATTATATTAAAAGATATTTTTGAATATATTAGTAGCATCAATGAAAAATTTGAATAATGATTCACACCAAATTTTATTTTGTCATACGTAAAATTTACTGCATTAATAATATTATAAATTTAACCTAAACTGCATCAAATTCCTAATTTTGCAAGTAAAAATATTTTATTTTCAAGAAGATAGATAAATTTTCAACAAAATAGTTTAATTTTGTACCAAAAAGATGAATGTTCTATCAAAAAGTCGATTTTTCAACAAAATATTTGAATTTTCAACCAAATAGTTGAATAGTTTAATTAAATTTATTCTTTCAATTATTCCTAAAATTGTTTTAAAATCTTACCGATTCATTTTTAACAATTTTGAAAATTTCTTGTAAGTTTTATAATCTTTTTAATATTCTCCTAAACTTAATTAAAAAAATAACCACTTTTAAATAATATTCCCAAAATTCTTTAGAAAATTTTTACATTATCTTGAAACCTTTCAAAATCTTGAAAAAATTTCAAAATTTTCTTTCGAAATCTTTAAAAATCGACATTTTTTTAAGGTATGAAATTGCGATTTTCATAATTTCAAAAAATTCTAAAAAACAAACTGTAAACAGCAGATGTAACAATGAGTGCGAGATTTACGATAATTTCGTTCTATGTATTTTTTAGACAAGTTTATTATTATTAAAAAGTTAAAAAATATAAAACCACCATTTCAGTACTCTAAACTGAAGAATGTATCGAAAAATTTCTAAATGTTTCAAATTATATCTTTTTAAAGCAATTTGAACAGATTTTAAGATAGAAGCAAATAACAAATTTAAGGATTTGAAATTTTGTTTAAATCTACATACTTTTTAAATTAGAATTTACATTATTTTTATTTTATGTCGATTGAAATCAATAATTACTCAGTTATTACTTCTACATATGAAAATTAACAAATTTCACGTACAATCAACAATGAAATGTTTAAAGTTTAAATTCTGCAACCTGAAATTTTAAAGATTTAAGTCTTTCAATTTAAAACAATTCTGTTTCAAATTGTTCAGTTTTGAATTTGTTTAACTATTAAGGTTTTTGAATTGAAACAATTATATTTTTAACGTTAAAATCTGTAAATTGTTTAATATTTAATAGATTCAGAATCGCCTTGAAAATTAATTATTGTTAAGATTTATTGTTTAAAAATCCAAGGAAAAATTAGTACAATTATGATATCGCAAATGCCTTAAGATATTCGACTTACCTTCTTCTAAATTTTAGTTTAAAATTTTTATACCTACCTATTTTCGAATAGTATCTTTGTAACTTTTAGCACTTTTTTAATAAGGTACGAAATTAAGACTCATATATAAAAGAACCAGGATTCTCTCAGAAAACTTAAAAACAAAAACCGAAAAAGTTTAGCTATTCTCATCGAAACTTCGGTACACCTAGCCAGGACCTTTGTTCTGTAACTTTTATAAATTATGGAATTCAAAGATTAAAATTAGGTACCTAAAATATAAATCCACGTTAACATTCTCAATACTCTAAATTAAAGAATCAATCAATAAACTTTAAAAATTTTCAAAATCATATTATTTTTAAAATTTTAAGCTAGAAACATTAAAAATTGTAAAAATAAATTTTTTTATCTAACTTAACAGTTCTTAAATTGGAAGTTAAATTATTTTAATATTAAATAGTTTGAGCATCCTTAAAAAGTTTTAAAATTTTTTAAAAGTGGTTTTACATGTTTTCAAATTTAAAATTATATTTGAAATTTTTCCATAATTTATAAATATATTTGAAATTGAATTGAATCTTTCCTACAACTTTTAGAAAATCTTGCAAATTTAAAAAAAAATTTCCTTAATATTTGGAATTATAAATAACAATTTAAACTTATTATTTGTAGAAAAATTATAGTTATTTAAAGAGATATTTAGAAGTTTTAAAAAGATTCAAAATCAAGTTAGAAGTTGAAATGATTTCAAATAATTTAAACGAATAAACCGAAATTTCGGTGATATCCACATTCTAATTTAAAATAAAATGTAGATTTTTGCAAATTTCAAACAACGAATTTAGAAGCTTTTTAAAAAGCTTCAAATCAATTGGACATTTTTTTTAAGACTCCTAGGAAAATTGAAAATTATTTTTTATTTGAAAAAAATATATTAACAGAATATTTGAAGATTTTACATGATTTCCAAAATTGCCAAAAAAGAATCTGGTAGAGTTTAAGAATTTATTTTTAAAATTGCAAGATTTTCTAAAAAGTGTAGGAAAAATTCGATTCACTTTGAAATGAATTTAGAAGTTTTGAAAAAAAAATTTCACACACTTCGTTTAAATTACTTGAAATCATTTCAAGCTTGAAATTAATTTGGAATCTTTAAAAACTTCTTAATATCTCTTAAAATCAATCAATTTTTTCTACAAATCATAAGTTTTCAATTGTTAAGTATACATTAAAATTTATTAATTTCACTCACAAATCGAACATTTTTTTAAACAGAACAATTAAAATTATAACGTTAAAAGTTCAAAAGCTTTTCGAAATTCTAACGACTCAAAGCTTTCTATGTCAAACAATTCAATTTCAAATTGCTTACTTTTAAATATTTCGTTTCAATTTTCTCTTATTAAATGAAGTAAAATATTGCTAAATATTAAATAATAATTATTTTTTTTAATTTCAAAATTTCAAATTAAATGGGTTTCAAATTGAATAATTTAGGCTGAACAAAATATTTTAAATTTAATAAAAGCCTTTAATTACGAATATATTATTGTAAAGTTATTTTTAAGTTGAAAATAGTTTAGAAAGTCTCAATCGCACGTTTAAATTTTTTTTATAACTAAGACTTTTGAATTGAAACGGTTGCAATCTGGAAATTCTTAAATTCTGAACGTATTTAAAATCGTTTTGTCAAATCAACTATTGTTCAGTTTTTAATACTTTAAATAGTGGTCCATTTTAAGAATAATTTATTTATTTATATTCAGATTTACAGTTGGTAAAATAAAACTGTTTATTATCAAAAAAATTTAACTTCAAACGCTTTCAATTTTTATATGTTTTAGTCTTCACACTGCATTTTAAAATTCTTTAAATTAAAAATAGACGCTATAAAATAAAAACCTAAAATGGAAAATTTTTAAAGTAAATTTTCGAATTGCGCATAGTAAACTGAATGATATAATTGAAAGAGGTATCAGTTTAACTAATCATTAAAAAAAAATTGTTGAAATCGAACTTGAACAGATTTTTTCTTCTGAAAATTTGTAGAATTCCCGGACCAGCGGCTCAAAAATGTACTTGATCGATTTAATCTTTCAATATTAGCAGATTATTAATTCTACAAATAGAAAGTCTTTACATACATATTTCTAGAATCAACTTCTAGTTTTAATCATCAGAAATTAGGAGCCTCAGAAATAAAATTATTTTCACATTTCATTAGTTTATTCGTATGAATATTTACAATTACGACCTAAAAACGATACTTGTATCCTTCATTTTATTTATAAATGTATACTCTCCTCTCAATCGAGATGCTATTTCAGTTCTGACACTATACTTTAAAAATTGTTGCTTAAATACTGTGGTATATGTTTCCAAAATAACACACGAGCGTGCCATTCGAAAAAAACAGTGTTGCACTCGTCCTATCGCGATTATCGTTCCGGATAGTATCACAGTCTTAAACGGATTGCTATAGTAAGAATTTTATATTCTGATTTCTATAGCTCACATTTGTAAAAAAATCTCTGTGTAAATATTCCTCATTGAAAAAGCAAGGAAAACTTACAGTTTCACAAAGAACTCTGGTGAACATTCACACCAACAGAGTTAAAATCCACCAAACTATTAATATTACTAATTTAAACGAAATTTTAAGTAATATTTTTGTCTTTCCTTCCACGTACACGAACCTCGGCTCATTGCTGATTGCTAAATAAATATGTAGCTACACGAATAAAGAAAAGAAAAGGAAATAAATATATTTCATTTGTCAATATTGAGTCGAGATTTAAACTTTGAGTTGGTTGATTGGAGCAAAGATATTATATATAATAGTGAAAAGGAGCTACCTGATCCACCCCCCACCTATGTGTATATATATACAATATCTTTGATTCTATTTGGACCACGAGTATTTTTTTTTTCAAGGCCATGAAAAATGCAGACAATTACTCTCCTAATAATTCCCAGTGCGTGTGAGTCTATCGAACAGATTGATTTAATTGATCCATGGAGGATTTGTGTTCGGTAGACAGAGGGGATTAGGAGAGTAAAGCAAATCCTATTGGGGCGGTCCACCCATCATTCCCATTGGTGGCATTCCTTGGATTCCATAAGGTCCCTGTTGTGGAACTTGACCTGGCGCCATTGGAGAGTGAAGCTGCATCGCTGGACTTTGGATTTGTTGGTTTTGAGACACTTGTCCGCCACCCATTGGCCCTACCACTTGCTGAAAAAAATTAAAAATATTTCATTTTTATTCATTTAAAATATTATAATTTGGTTAGAAAATCAGTTTGCGCTCGTAAGTATCAAAGAAGGTTTCTGCGCAGCTGTAAGATTCATATAGCTCTGCTGCGCAGCTGTAAGTTTCATATAACTAGGGTGTCTACTCCAATCTTGGCAAAAATCTCCTGACAATTCCAGGATTTTCCAGGTATCTAACGTTTTATTAGGTATAGTTTTCGATAGTAAGGAGCGAGTTAAATATTTGGCATTTTTTAAAAGAATCATCTCGGAATATGTATACAGTAGGGTGATCCAAAAGACGCTTTTCGAGCTACAGGGCAAGACACACCCTCAAAAGTTTCAATTTCCGGAGAAAAACCCGTAATTTTTTTTTCGAAATTCGAATATTAACACATGCCACCGGGCATTTCAAAATCCCATTTAATTAACATGGGGAAAATTTGAATTTTCGAAAAATTGAACTCATGTTCCAGTTACTTTTTAACAATTTCCGTCGTCTGTTTCATACAAATTATTACTAATGAACAGTTTTAATATTTAACATACTTTTTGAGCAATTTCCAATTGTTTCAACAAATGTAAATCATTTAAACAATTATTTATTCCCAAAAAATGTTAAAAAATAATCGTATTTTCTGATTGAAATGTAAATTCTGGTCATTGTTTAGATTAGTAAATATATCTAACAAAATTATATAATTATTTACATAATTATTTATTGTCTATTTTCCAAATTTCTAAAAACTGAGCTAGAGATATCAGCTTTATTTTTAAATTTCTGTCTTGTGTTACGTTTTGTTAAATAATGACATAATTTTTATACGTTTCTTTTAATGCTTAATAAACTTCAATTTGTTTAAACAATATTTATTTGCTCAAGCAGCTTTTTTCGATAACTAAAAAAAATGAAATAAAATAGAACACATACAATTATGTTCTTTAAAAATACTTTTAAAATTGTAATTAATTGTATGTCTTCTATTGCATTTCATTTTTGGGAATCAATGGGATTTTGAAGTGACCGGTGGCACGTGTTAATATTCGAATTTAGATCAAAAATACAAATTTTCTTTCTCCGAAAATGGAAAGTTTGGGGGGGGGGGGGGTCTTTTGCCCTCTAGGGTTAAACAAATTTTGCAATGCATTTTTGGACCACCCTAGTATACAGTTTTGCGAATTTATTATAAGCGTTTTTTTTTTTAGTTTTAAGGTATTCAATTAATATGTTTAATTTAGAAAGCTTTGACAAATAGTATAACAAGATATTCTTGAATATACTAGCACCATCGCTTAATTAATAATTAATTAATATTAAAAACATAATTATTCATTTTTTGAACTTGTCCCTAAGTTCATGAACTTGAACAATAATTCAAACAACTTTTCATTTTATAGTCTAAAATACGCCATTTTTAACAAGATAAATGAATTTTTAACCATCCAGTTGAATTTTCTACCAAAAAGATTACTTTTCTTTCAAAGAAGGCGATTTTTTCAGTAAAATACATAAATTCTCAACCAAATAGTTGAATTTTCAACTAAAAAAAGATTAATTTTCAAAAAAATAGTTAAGTTTTCATCTATGAAAGATCAGCTTTCAACCAAACATGAAACGGTAAAAATTATCAGTTAAAAAAATTAATTTTCCATCAAACAAACAGAAACTCTCAACCAAAATGATACATTTTTATCTAGAATGATGAATCTTCAACTGGAATAGATGCAATCTTAACAAACAAAAACAGAATACTTAAATTTTCAACTAAGAAAAACAAATGTCCAATCATATAGTTAAATTTTAAGACAAAAAGATCAATGCATTTTTTACTGGAATAGATCATTTTTCAACCAAAAAGAGAATTTGCACAAAAAATAAATTTTTAACCAAGAAAATTAATTTATATAAAAAAATATTTAAAAATGCATCAATTTTCAACTAAAAATGATAAATTGTCAATTCGAAAATTTAATAGTTAAATTTTCAGTTAAAAAGAACCATTTTTAACGAAAAAGACCTGATACTTAAAAAAATAGTTACATTTTAAAACAAAGTGATTAATTTTTAACTAAAAATATGAACCTTCAACTGGAATAGTTACATTTTCAGTTTAAAATTAATGTTTAAGAAGAAAAAAACAACAATTTTCAACAAAATAGTTAAAGTTAAAAATGAAAGTTAAATGTACAGTAAAAAATAATTTTCAACAGAATAGCTCATTTTCTAACCAAATTGATGAGTTTTCAATTAAAATGATGATTCTCAAACAAACAAAAAATAATCATTTTTACCAAAGTGGTTTAACTTTCAACCAAGTAATTAAATTTTCATTTGCAAAAAGATATATTATAAAGGAAAGATCTAGTGTTTGATATGTCAACAACAAAAATATTTTGATTTACAATCAAAAACATTTGAATAAAACCAACAATAACAATTTTTGACATGAGTTGAGTTTTCAAGTAAGAATGATCTTTCGTCAAGAGAGATAGAAAATTGTAAACAAACTGTTGAATTTTCAAGGAAAACGATAAATTTTTAACCAAGAACTTTCTATATAACTTTCTATAAAAAAATGAATTTTCAACAAAAGACATGCATTTTGAACCGGATACTTGATATTTCAACTAAGAACGCTAAACTTTCAGCCAGAACTAGAATAGTTAAATTATTAGTTAAAACCCTTCATTTCAAACAACCAAAAAAACACGCGTTTTCAACAAAATAGTCAAGTAAAGTCATATAAAGCTTTTTTGACAAATAAAGAATAATTGTTATTCAATTTTATATTGCAACTAAAAGAAAAATAAGCACGCTCTCGAAAAAAATCCCTTACTTTGAAGAAAATTCTGACATTCCCAGGTTTTTCCAGGTACGGTAGACACTCTGATAACTCTACTGCGCAGATTCAAGATGCGTAGACTCGTTCTACGCACTATGAGGCTGCGCAGAAAACTTAAATTGAATTTACTGCGCAGTAGTTGCCTGAAGTAAATATAGATATTAAAATAGACAAAATATAAATACCTGCGAATGCACTGACGGTTCCGAAGGCAATATGAGATTAGCAAGAAGATCTCTAACAGCTGGGAAAATAGAGCACTCCGAATGAATCGTTGTATACTCAGCAAATCTTTTCAATTGCATGGACGCTGCCGCTATGGCTGGTCCTCCCGCATCTCTTTTCTCAGCAAGACTCAATAAATTTGTGCTTACATCGTAGACTAAGGGCAACACGAGCGAAGGAGGCTCTGGATAGTTAACTCCAATTCTTGTAATTTGTAACTGAAATTTAAAATTTACACAATAAGAAATTATTAAACTAACAACCCACTTAACTTACTTACTTTTAAGAAGAATCATTACATTTTTTTGTAAGTATTTTAAGATTAACAGTTTTTATAGAAAATAAACTGCTTAATGGTTTATTAACTCGCTGTTACAGTCGTTACATCCTTACGCAAAAATATTATACAAAATTCGGTATACACTTGGACACCTAGAATGATTTTCCTGTCAAGAATTTCTTCTTTTTTCGCGATTCTACAATTACCGTTATAGAAACTCAGTACAGAAGTTAATAATGTTAAAATATTAAAAAAAGCAATGCAAAAAATAGAGAACTACAAACCAATAATTGATTTATTTACATGATTTAGGATTTCAAATTATTACAAGGGATTTCTACAGATTTTAACCAATTTCAAGGGCTATGAAACACTAAGATTTTAACGATTTTAAGTTATTTAAAAATATTCCTAAGTGTTCAAGATATTTAAAAATTTTTTTAGGATTTTTAAAGGTCTTAAGCTCGACTTTAAGGGATTTCTAGAAAACTGTGGGAAATAAATCAAATACCAAGGGATTCCTACCGTTTCTAAATATTTCAAAGAATTTTAAGGAATTTTACAAGATACAAAGGATTTTATTGAATCTTCAAGGTTTCAAAAGATTTTCAGATTATTCCAAAATTTCGATAATCCTAAGCATTTCGAGAGATTTAAAATATTTCAAGAAATTTCACCGAATTTTGTAGCATTTTCAAAGGTTTCAAGGGATTTCAAAGAATTACACCAGAATTAATGGATTTTACAAGACCTCCGATTATTTCAAAAGATTTAACGATTTTTAAAAGATTTTAAGGTATTTTAACATAATCTTAAGAATTTCAAGAGCTTACGAGAATTTCAAGCGATTTATAAGAAATTTTTAAAGGATTTCTGGAAGTTCAGAAAATGGACTTGATTTGAAATTTCAAATGATTATCAGGCATTTCAAGAAATTTGACCAAGATTAAAAGACTTTATTGAATCTCCAAGAATTTACTAGATTTCGAAGGATTTCCAAAATTTCTATGGATTTGAACGGTCTTTTTGAGAGGACTTAAGTGAATAAGTTTAATTTACTTTATATTACAGGCCTTTCAAATTATTTATACTTATTTTAATGGATTTTTACGATTACATATTTGTATATTTTAAAAGATTTCAAATCATTTCAAGAGATTTAAATAATTTCAAGTAATATCACAGGATCTTGTAGCATTTCCAAGGATTTTAAGGAATTTCAAAAAATTACAAAAGAGTTGAGGGATTTTATAAAATCTCCAATTATTTCAAGCGATTTAAAGGATTTTAAAATATTTATGGCTTTTAAATATTTTAGCAGAATCCAATGAATTCCAAGAGTCTTTGTATATTTCAAGAGATTTCTAAAAACATTGTAAGATTACGAAAGATTTTAAGCTCGATTTCAAGGGAATTCTAGAACTTTACAAAATCAAATCAAAACGAAATTAAAGTGACTTTAAGGTATTTCATTGAATTTTACAGGATATTCAAGGCATTTCAAATGTTTCCTGCTTATTTTGGTGGATTTTTACGATTATATATTACACATTTACACAATTTTAAGAAACGCCAAAGAATCTCATAGCTTCTTCAAAAATAATTTATTTAAAATAATGAATTTTTAACTAAAATAACTGAATTTTCACCCAAGAAGATTTTAATTACTACAAAGACGAAATTTCAATTAAAGAAGATAAATTGTCAAACGAAAATGAAAGTTTTATTAAATAAATTAATGTTCAACCAAAAATATGAGTATTCAGGTAAAACATTGGAGTATTTAATATTCAACTAAAAAAATTACATGTCTAAAAAATAATTACATTTTTAAACAGTGATAATTTTCGAACTAAAACGATGAATCTTAAACTGAAAAATTTGCATTTTAAACCAAAAAGATGAATTTTTAACTAAAACGATGAATCTTAAACTAGAATAAATAAATTTTTAACCAAAAACATTGCTTTTCCACCAAGACGATAAATTTCTACCAAAAAATATGAATCTTCACCTGAATAAGATCATTTTTCAAATAAAAATTGAATAATTAAATCTTTAGTCAAGAAATAAATGTTTACCCAAAAAGGTAAATTCTTAACTATCATTATGGAATATTCAACTGAAATAATAGTTAAATTTTTAGTTTAAATAAAGAATAATTTTCAACAAAAAAAGAAACTTCTTTTCGTCCAAAGAAAAACTAAATGTTTAATCAAATACCTCATATTTCATCCAAATAAATAAATTTTAATTAGAAAAAAAGATTTTTCAACTAAAAAGGAAATTTTTTCACACAAAAGTTGAATAGTTAAATTTTGAGTTAAAAAAATTAATGCTCATCCAAAAAAATGAATTTGGAACTAAGCTCGTAGAATATTGAAACGGTAGAGTTAAATTTTTATGTAAAAAATGACTATCTAAGGCCTAACTAACATTTGGATTCACTTTTGAGTAAGGTAGATTATAAATGCATTTTTAAAATACTTACAAAGAACAGTACTCTTGTTTTGCAGACAACGACGGAGGCCATGCCAATTGGAATAATAGGCAGCGCGGAAGGTGGAACCCGCAAACACCATTGCACTGACCATTTTAATTGATGCTGTTGTGCCAAGGAGGGATAGAGTTCGAGTTTCATTATTTGTATAAAGTCCTTCAAGATGTTAAATGGAAGATTTAACATTTTTCCGAAACCACTGAGTGCGTTGGGTTTATAGGGCGGCGCTGCTGCTCGTGTGTCGAAGAACTTTTCAAGGGTCTGCAAAAGCGAGAATTATATTAAGATCAAATTTAATGATATTCTCAAATTCAGGATGTCTAATCAAATCCTGAAAGAAAATGTCCTGACGATTCCAGGTTTTTTCCAGGTATAATTTTTCACGATACGGAGCCACTTAAATATTTCGCATTATTTAAAATAATGAACTAGGAATATGTTTACAGTTTTGCTAGTTTATTATAAATAATGTTTTTTTCAGTTTCTAAGGATTCAATTAATATTTTTAATTTAGAAAGCTTTAGCATCTAAATGATGTCAGTTTTTAACCCAAAATTGAATATTTAAACTTTCAATCAAAATAATTAATTTCCCGCAAAAACAAACAAATTTACAACCAAAAACATGAAATTTTAATAAAGAAGTTTAAATTTCAACAAATTAGTTTTTTTTAACGATAATAATCAACTTTCAAATAAAATGATGAATAGTTAACTGAAATTCTTGAATTTTCTAGCAAAAAATACCATTTTTCAATATAATGCATGCATTTTCAACTAAATATTTTAATTTAGATATAAAAATATCAATTTTCAAACATAAATGGAATCGTTAAATTTTCATTTGAAAAAATTAATTTTGAACCAAAAAAAGAAAGAACTTTTAACAAAGTAGTTAAGTTTATTATGAATTGATGAATTTACAACTAAAATAATCAAACTTGGATTAGAATTGTTAAATTTTTAACCAAAAAATGGACTTTCAACTACAATTATGAATCTTTACCTGTAATTGTTTCAGTTTTAACCAAAAAGAGGAATTTTTAAACATGCAGATTCCTACCGAAAAGAAGAATTTTCAAAGAAAATTGAATAGCTTAATTCTTAGTTAAAAAAATTAATGTTCAAGCAAAGGAATGAATTTTTCAATAAAATAATAGAATATTTAACTGGAACAGTTGCGTTCTGCGTGAAAAAAAATAATTTCCAAACAAAAAAACTAATTTAAATCAAAAGTTACATTTTTAAACAATTGATAAATTTTTAACTAAAATGAAGAATCTTAAACTGAAAAAATGCAATTTTTAACGAAAAAAGATAAATTTTGAAATAAAATAATGAATGTTTAACTAGAAAAAAAATAATTTCCAAACAAAAAAACTAATTTAAATCAAAAGTTACATTTTTAAACAATTGATAAATTTTTAACTAAAATGAAGAATCTTAAACTGAAAAAATGCAATTTTCAACGAAAAAAGATAAATTTTGAAATAAAATAATGAATGTTTAACTAGAATATTTAAATTTCCAATCAAGCTGATACATTTTTAACATAAATGGTGAATCTTCAATTTTCTTTTAAAAAAACTAATGATCAGCCAAAGAGATAATTTTTCAACTAGAATTATGGAATATTCAATATAAATATTTTTTTACATTGTTAGTTATAAGAATTATTTTTCAATTAAAGTTATGAATTTTCAACGAAAAAGATGCATTTCTAAACAAGAATAATAATTTCTACCCAAGTATAAGAACTTTAAACAAAATATGTACATCAGTCTTCAAACTAAGAAAGATAAATTGTCCACCAAAAATTGAATAGTAAAATTTTCAGTTGAAAAAAACTAATGATCAACGAAATAAATCAATTTTCAAGTAAAATTATGGAATATTCAATTAAAATAGTTATTTACATTTTCAGTTTGAAAAAATTAATTTTTAACAAAAAAAAACGAATTTTCAACAAAATAGTTTTAAAATAGTTTAAAAATAGTATAAAAATTATTTTTAACCCAGGAAAAAACGAATTTTTAACAATAGAGCTCACATAAGCGTAATTTTTAATTATTAAAGATTTTTCTGTAAACTAGCAAAATAGTTTTATGTAGTAATATATAGCTACTTTTACAAATAATTATTCATTTTTATTTAATTTCATATTGCAAATTATATTGAAATTAAGCAAAAAATTAAAGACGCTTGTGAAAAAAATTTCCTGACTTTCAAAAAAATGCCCTGACATTTCCAGGGTTATCCAGGTATATAAAAATTCCCTGACAATTCCAGGGTTTCCAGGCATAGTACACACCCTGAAATTCAATTTGATAGAGTTTAATTGTCTTTACCTGTGTTTCTTCAAGACTCCATTGGTCTTTATGTACATCGACAGGTTGAACTTTGATGTGCAGTGATTGTAAATGTTGAGGATTTAGTACAACTTTGCACTGTAGCGTTTCCACCTTGAAATGCACCAATCCCGGTTCCGTACTGCTAATAGCAGTTAACTGTAATGGAAAAAAAGCAGAATAGCCATGGTTCTGAAATATAAAGCTGCTAAATTTCCAAATCTATTTGCATCTTACGGATTCGTCGGTTTGGATAAATCGTTGAAGTTGTCTCTTCATGTAAACGCAGCCCAAAAACCTTTCTAAAGGCGACATATCTGGTCCTGGCAGTCCAGCAGGATGTGAAGATGGAGCACAAAGTAGTTCAAGAGCTTCGTGAGTTAGAAGAGTGGGCACAGCTCCTGCCCAGGATCTTTGAGGCAGGACTCGAGGTAAGTGGTTAACAGCTTTGTGTTCCGCAGCCTGTGGACTGTGGAGTGCAATATGACCTGGACTTTGACCTGGTCTCGCAGGAGACGGTCTAGGTACACTTGGAGATCCTGGCCAGTTGGAGGCTGCTGGCGAAGCCATGCTCTGTGATGAAGGGAAAGGACTCCCATCTATATGACCTAGACAAAAAGCAAATATTTACGTGAGACAGAAGCACAAATCTTACCAAATATTTATAAAGGTTTCAGAAAGATTTAACAAAAATTTAAATTATTTCTTAAACATTTCAAAGATTTCACAAAGTTATCAAATATTTCTCAAAGATTTCGGATTGATCTAAAATATTTTACAAAGACTTCAATTATTTCCCAAAGATTTCAATAATTTTACAAATATTACCAAATATTTTTTTTAAATATTTCTAATATTTCGCAGATTTGTGAATACTTGAGAGAGATTTTACAAAGATTTCGCAAAGATTTTGATGATTTCTCAAAGATTTCACAAATATTTCACAAAGATTTCAGATAGATTTAAAACATATCATAAAGAATTTCATTATTTCATAAAAATGTCCGATATATTTAAAATATTGTATACAGATTTCAATGATTTCGCAACGATTTTAATAATTTCACAAATATTAAAAATATTTCAAATATTTCGCAAAGATTTTCGATAGACTAAAAAGAGTTTAGAGTGACATCAACGATTTTCTAAACATATCACATGTTTCAAATAATTCGCAAATATTTTTCCTAGATTTAAAAGAGTTTACAGAGTCATAAAAATGATTTTACAAAGATCTCAATAATTTTACAAATAGTAAAACATATTTTACAAAACTTAGAATGATTTTCCAAAGATTAATAAAATGTCGCAAAATATCACAAAGACTTCAATGATTTCCCAAAGGTTTCACAAAGATTTCCATCATTTTTACAAATATTAACAAATATTTCGCAAAGACTTTACAAAGATTTCGGATATATTTAGAATATTTTACAAAGGCATAAATGATTTCTAAATTATTTCCCAAAGATTTAAAAAATTTCACACTGATTTCAACGATTTCGTAAAGATTTCGACAATTTAAAAAATATATCAAATACTTCAAAAATATTTTCAAAAGATTTCAATTACTTCCCATAAAGATTTCGTAAAGATTTTGAATAGTTCATAAAGATTTCGGATATATTCACAAGATTTCACAAAGATTACAATGATTTTCCAGATTTGAATAATTTTTGCAAATATTAAAAAATGTTTCCAAAATATATCAAATCTTTATCGAAGATTTCATAAAGATTTCGGATAGATTTGAAAGATTTCACAAAGGCATAAATCATTTCACAAAAATTTCAAAAATTAAACAAATGTGGCAAAACCATTTCAAAGATATCAGGAAGATTTCACAAACATTTCAATGATTTCTCAAAGATTTCAAATATTTCACAAAATTTAAACAATTTCACAAATTATTTCAAATATTTGTAATATTTTACAAAGATTTCAGATAGTATAATACGCTTTCACAAGGAATTCAATGATTTTCTAGCGATTTCAACAATTTAAAAATAATAATAAATATTTCAAAGTATTCTAAATACGTTATAAAGATTTCAATGATTTTCCAAACATTTCAAAGATTTAAAATATTTCGTAATGTTTTCGGATAGATTAAAAATATTTAACAAAGATTTCAATAAATTCAAAAATATTATCAAATATTAATGAAATATTTGAAATATTTCGCAAAAATTAGCGAAAATTTCACAAAGATATTAAAGGTTCTTTAAAGATTTTGGATATATTTAAAAGATTTCGTACAGATTTTGGATAGATTTAAAAGAATTCTCAAAGATTTCAATGATTTTACAAAGATTTCAATAATTTCCAAAACATTGTCAAATATTGATAAAATATTAATAATATTTTGCAAACATTTTGGACAGATTAAAAAAATTTCACTAATTTCTCAAAGATTTCACAAATGTTTCAGGTAAATTTTTGGAAAAATTCAAGCGATCTGATGAATGTAATCATTCGATTTCAGGGGGGGGGGGGTGAATAGGTTACCCCTTCCTGGACGATTTCTGAGGTGGGAATGACCCCTATCAAGGACGAATTTTCAACAAAAGCAGTTCAAAATTCCACCAAAAAAGATAACTTTTCAACAAAGTAGTTGAATTTTTGACCAAATAGTGAAATATTGAACCTACAAAGATGAATTTTCAAACAAATGGTCAAATTTTCAAACGAAAAAGAATAAAAATCAACCAAAAACAGTTACATTTTCAACCTAATAGTTGAATTTCCAAGAAAATTTTTTTTTTTAACACGAACAGTTGCATTTACAACAAAAAACACGGTTGGATTTTAAATCAAATTTATAATTTATATAATAATAAATTAAATTTATTATTCTTGACAGTCATTTAAAGCACATACCTTTTATAGAAATTCTCCGACTTTTGCAAGATTGTTTTCAAAATACCTGAGTTTTTCCTGACTTTACCTGACCAATAAAATTCCCTGATTTCCAGGTTTTACCTGGCCTACGGCCATCCTCTTAATGAATCCATAATGAATTTTCAACTTACCAGTTTGCATGAAGGAGCTCGCAGGTGAATGTCCAACCTGAACGTTGCTACAAGGTCCAGGGGATGAGGTTGGCATAAGACCGGCAGGACTCGGTACGTGCATTTGATTCAGGGGACTGTTGGCTACTAATCCGGATCCAGGAGATGGATGTGGTAACATATTCGGGGTATTGGGAGGTAAGGATGGGGGTGAGGCTAAGTTGAAGGAAGTCGCTGGACTGCTGCCGAAACTCTGATGCTGACTTGCCTGCAAGAACATTTATTTTATAATGATATTTATCAAAATAGAAACCTTTGATTCATGTTTTAAAAGAGATTATGTACATTCAACTAAAGAACCCTATGTAAATTGCGCCACAGCTCAAAGGGGGGGGGGGTCAAGACAATTTGTTACCCTTTCTATAAGAGACACTTATTTATGTTTTATGTTTTTATTTTATGTTTTATTCCGTCAGTAATTTATTTGCCTTATATTTATATTTTTTCAGTTTCCTTATCTTGACGTATATATTTTTAGTTAAAAATTTTATTATTTGGTTAGAAAATTTAACTGTTTAGTAGAAATTTAATCTTTTTTGTCTAAAAATGCAACTAATTTTTTATGATATACTTACTTTTAAATTATTCGTTAAAAACTCATATTTTTTTATAATTTTTTTTTTTGATTGAAGGTTCATCTTTTTGGTTAAAAATTCAACTACTTTATTCCTAATACGCTTTTTTTTGTCTAAAATACATTTTTAACTGGAACTTTTAGTTTTCATTTTCGGTTGAAAATTGATCTTCCTGGTGGAAAATTAATCTTATTGGATTAAATGCGTCTATTTATTGGGTTAAAAAATTAAACTATTTAACATAACATTCATCGTTTAGTTTGATAATTTGACAATTTGGACGATTTCTTTTCTTTCTTGATTATTTTATTACATATACGGTTTTTAACTATTTTTTTATTTAAAATTTACCTTTTTCCTTTTTGGTTGAACATTCAAATAATTTTTGAAAAATTCGTCTATGTTGGTATAAAATAATCTTCCTGGCTAAAAATTCGTTTTTTTGGTTTTGAAATTCACCTTTTTCATTTAAAACTTTTTTTTGTTAAAAATTCAACTATTACGTTTTTTAATAAAAATTTATTTTTGTAAGTTGAAAATTCAAATGTTTGGTTAAAAATGTAACTATTTTGTTAATTATTTTCATGAAAATTCAACTATTTGGTTGAAAACGTAATTTTTTGGTTGAACTTAAATCTTTTTTAAATTTATTATGTTAAATTTAGTCAATTTTACTGTTGAAATAATTTTTGGAGTAACGAGAAGAAATATGTCTAGGCTCGGATTAATTAATTAATAATTTTTTAATCTTTCTTGTTTGAAATTTCGATCATTATTTGATTAAAACTGTAACTATTTTGTTGAACAGTTAATTATTTTGTTGAAAAGTAAACGATTTTGTTAAAAAGTCATCTATTTTGGTCTAGTGTTAAACTATTTTATTAACAATTCGTCCTTTAGGATTAAAAATTCATCTCTTTCGTGAAAAATTTGAATATTTTGTTGAAATTCGTTTTTTTTAATTGATTATTTTTACTTAAAATTGACATTTTCTATTTTTGTTTAAAAAATTTTTGTTGAAATTCTTCTTTTAGGGCAGAAAATTAACCATTTTTTTGAAAATTCAACTGTTTTTGAATATTGTTAAAATTTTGACATTTTTTTACGATTTGTTACGGTCCTTCACTCATTTACGTAATTTTTGCAAATTCGCAAAAGTTTTCTCCTGAAGATGATCTTGTTAGTTATCAATTATTATTATTACATTGAAAATTAACAATTTTATTAAAAATATATACTTTTAGGTTGAAAATTCAACTGTTGGGTTAAAATTCATCTTTCTGGGTCAAAAAATCAGCCATTTCGTAGAAAATTATACTTTTGTTTAAAATTCATATTTTGTCAAATGAAATCTTTTTTGAATAAAAACTATTTTTTTTTAATTTGTCTTTTTGATTAAAAACTTAATCTCTTTCAATATAAAAATTGCATCTTTCTTGGAAAAAATGCCACTGTTTGGTTGAAAATTTAACAATCTTGCTATAAAACCATAATTTTTGGTTAAAATCTGTTTTAGAAGGTATATCATCTTTCTTGAATAAAAACGCAACTGTTCGGTTGAAAAGTCAACTTTGTTTTGAAAGTGTGTCTTTTTGATTTTAAAATTTACCTGCTTCAGCAGAAATTACATCTTCCTTGAATAAAAATGCAACTGTTTGGTGGAAAATTCTGCTGTTTCACTCAAATTTGAAGTATTTCTTAGAAAATTGATTTTTTGTTTAAATTTAATCTCTTGGCGTTGAAAAGAAAACCGAAATCTTTTCTGGATGAAAATTCAATTTTTTTTTGTTGAAATTTTTGTTTTTAATTAAACATTTTTCTGTTTTAAGAGAATTTATATATTTTTGGTATACAAATGCAGCTGTTTGATTTAAAATTAAACTACTTTGTTAAAAAGTCATTTTTTCGTAAAACATTCTACAACAAACAACAAATTTACTTTTTGTTTAAAATTTATAGTTTGGTGTTGAAAAATGAAGTGAAGTATTTTCTCGATGAATGTTCAACTTAAAAAAATCGTTTTTATATGGGAGAGGATTTAATTTTT
The DNA here is from genome assembly GCA_010014905.2 of Druon quercuslanigerum. Lineage (NCBI taxonomy): Eukaryota > Metazoa > Arthropoda > Insecta > Hymenoptera > Cynipidae > Druon > Druon quercuslanigerum. Next base: position 43,130 of record JAAAKG020069783.1, read on the forward strand.
TTCGTATACAATTATTTCTTGTTTAAAAATATATTTTTTTATCATAAAAAGTCAACTGAAATATTTTTTAACAGAAAAATAAACTATTTGTATGAAAATTTATTTTTTTGATTTAAAAATGCATCTGTTATAGTAGAACTATCGTTTTTCATAAAATTGCAACTTTTTCGTTAAACATCCTTCTTCTTTGTTTGAATATTCAACTATTTTGTTTGAAAGATTACTGTATTAGGAAAACATTTTTTTTCTTGAAAATTTATTTTTGGTTAGAAGCCATATTTTGGTTTGAAAATTCATTTTTTGTACAAAAAATTCACTTTTTGACTTGAAGGTTCAACAATTTAGATAAACTTTTATTTCTTATGAATGAAAAATCTTTATTTGTTAAAAATTCGTGTTTTTGGATTTAAAATTCTTTTTTTTATAAATTTCATTTTTTTATTGAAGTATAAACTATGACACTTTTTCGTTGGGAATTTATCTTTCTGCTTACAAATTCAACTATTATGTTGAAAATTTAATTATATTGTTAAAAATTCAAGCATTTTGTATAAAGTCATATTTTATAGTAGAAAAGACATTATTTTGTTTAAAATAAATTAATAAATTTGAAAATTTTACATTTGTATCTGAAATACCGCTTTATTCCGTTTATAAAATATTCTATATTAAAAATATTACAAAATTAAAATGCTGGTATATAAATATTAATTATCAAGGAAAATGCAAAATTAGTCAATGAAAAATTTGGCTATATTATTAATTACTTAAGTACTATATATTACTATTGTATATTACTATATATTACTTAAGTACTATATATTTGACCAGCCAAAGATTTCTGGAAATTAAAAATTAAGGACAGTAAGAAGGGGGGGGGGGAGAAATATTTTGTTACGATATGTTACGTAATTTAATTACTGCACCTAAAATTAAATGCTAATTATAATTACCTGGGATATATTTGCAGTATGAGGACTCGCAGGAGTGTGAGGATTGCTTCCAGAAGGTGGCGTTAGAGGCGGATGGAATCGTAAATTGTCCCTCTGCTGAGCTGGAGATTGAGGTCCTCCTCGATGGTGGCTCAAAAATCCAACATTTCCTCCCTCGCTTTCCATGGTCACCGGAGATGGAGGATTATCATCTTCTGATTGTGACCTCCTCCGGTAAACTGCACTCTCGTCAACGTATTTCGATAAGAACGACTAAAAAATAACCGCCAACAAAATATTAATATGAATTACCTTAATAATATTTACGATTTGGCAACCAAAACAATCTATAATCAGGTTAAGGGGTCATCCTCAAATTGCATAAGGCGTTTTGCTGAAATTTTCACCCCATTTAAGATACCGTGAGATTTGCTCCCCAAACACTTCCCTCAACAAATTAAATCTTAATGAGATTTTATAAACATAAGGAATAAACATAAATATAAATTCTTTTAATTAAATAATCGTGGAACCTTCATAAATTTAGATTTATAAAAGAAAATTCCCAAAAAAACTTTTTTTTGCTGAAAAGCAAAATGTTTGGGTGAACATTAATTTGTTTTGGTTGAGAATTAAACCATTTAGTTTAAAATTCATCTTTTTTTTTTTGTTGAATTAAAACTGCCTTTTTGTCAAAAGAAAATTTTGTTATTCAAATATCATTTATTACATTTTCCGTTGAGAAGTCATATTTTTTTATTGAAAAAATCATTTATTTTGTCATTATTGAATAAAAATCATGTGCACGTGATTATGAATTTAACTATTTTGTTTAAAAATTCTTTTTTTATTATGAAAATCAGTTTTATTAACTGAATATTTAACTATCCCATGTTTGGTTGAAAATGAACATACTTTAGTTAAAAATTCAGCCATTTCGTTGAAGATTCATGTAATTTCTTGAAAATTCGTCTTTTGTGATAGAATATTAATCTTCTTGGTGAAAAATTCATCTTTTACTTGAAAATTTCTCTTTTATGGATACGCAATTTTTTAAAACTGAAAGTGTAAATATTCCATTTTTTCTTACAAAATTATGTTTTCTAATTGAAAAGTCATTTATTTGAGTACAAAATCGTCTTATTAGGGTAAAGAATTTAATTACTTTGGTAGGATCCGCAACTATCCTGTTGGAATTTCGTTTTTTTACCAATTTATTATTTTAAATACAAAATCATATATTTTGTTGAAAAATTTTCGCTTTGGGTAGAAAATTAATCTTGTTAGTTGAAAATCCTCAAAATTAAATCCTTTGGTTCAAAATTGTACTAGTTTGTTGAAAATTTGCCTTCGGATAGAAAACTCATGTTTTCGATCGAAAATTAAACTATTTGGTTACAAACTCTTTTTTTAAAGATTTATCTTACAGATAAAAATTAATTTCTTTAGTAGAAAGTTGGACTATTTTGTTGAAAATAATTTTTTTTTAAACTGAAAATGTGTAACTATTGCATTTTTGGTTGAAAATTAATCTTTTTTAGTTGGAAATTCATTTATATCGCTAAAAACTCGACTTGCTCAGATTGGAAATTCAATTATCTTGGTAGAAAATTTATATATTCTGTTAAAATATCGTTTTATTTTTGTTTGATAGTTCGTCTTTTTAGTTTAAAATTCATGTATTTTATTAAAAATCTGCCTTTTCGGGTAGACAATTCATTTTTCTGTTTGAGAAGTGAACTATTTGGTTAAAAATAAATTTCTGTATTCTGTTGGAAATTAATGTTTAAAAACTGAAAATGTAACAATTGCATTTTTGCTTAAAAATTCATCTTTTTCTAGTTAAAAACACATGCTTTAGTTCCAAAATGGAACTATTTGGTTACTAATTCATTTTTTATAAGATTCATCTTTCGGGGGAAAATAAATTTTTTTGGTTAAAAATTTGACTATATTGTTCAAATTCATTGATGTATTTTGTTGAAAATGGGCCTTTTTGGATAGAAAATTCATCATTTTGGTCAAAAATTCAACTATTGATTAAAAATTCATTTTTATTGTCAAAGAATCATTATATAAGTTAAAAATTCATTTCTTTATTGAAAATTGGACTATTTTAATTTTTTAAAGTGTTGGAAAGATTCAATCTCCGATTGAAAATTGATCTATTTTAGTTCAAAACTGATTTATTTTGTTTAAAAAATATCCTGTTTGAGTTGAAGATTCAGTTATTTTGGTAGAAAATTCATATTTTTGGGTTGAAAATTCATCCTTTTGGTTAAAAGATCAACTATCTGCTTAAAATACATCTATTTAGTTAAAAATGCAACACCTCTAAATTATAATACGTGGACTATTTTTTTTTTACTACAAATTTTTTTTAGGCAAGATCTTCCAAGCCCGAACCCTCCCTTCCCTTAAGCATCTTACGTAATTTGTGGATAACCCCTCAGAAAATAATGAATGACTGTTGTCATCAAAAGTCTTCAAAATAAATTTAGAAACAAACATTTTTTTGCATCAACATTATTGATGCCTAGGTATAAGGTTATTTTTATGCTTGAAACAAAAGTTAATAATGTTGAGGGAGAATGAAAAATTCGGAGAATTTCAAAATTGGGAACTTGTACCAACCCTGATATTAACTATTACATATTACCTTTAATGCCTGAGTTGGTGTAAATTCGTCCACGACGTTGCTCCTGTCGAAACGACTGTAAGCTCCATCTCGCAGACTTACAAGTCCGCCCCCTCTAAGTCTTAGTTCGAGACAATACATTCCCAAGTACGCTATCCTTACAAGACTAACACACTGGGGCATTATCGTAAATGTTTGTACTGGAATTTGCGGCCTCTGTGAACAAATTTAAGAAACCTTTAGTAAATAAATAGAGCCACAATATTATAAACATAAAATATGTAATCCGTTAAAGAATAAAATATCTTGGCGAATGAAGGATTCTTACAGAATTATGTACACAGAGCTGCAAAAGCGTTGGTAATTTGCTGATGGAGGTCAGAGGTTGAAGAGTTTCGTTTAGAATATGGATAATTTGAGCCAGATTTCGGTGTTGGTTCAAATGCGCCTCGAGCTGCTCCTTCATTAGCGAGTGCGCGTTCATGTTTGTGTTTGATGCGCTTTTGCCGAAAATCAACTTGAAGGCTTTGTCTTTTATGCTCCACTGAACGGAAACAGTTGTACCACGATTCGCGCCGTAGGCGATAACCAATTTACTGTAGCTGTATGACTTGATTGTCACCATGCTTCGGAGATTGTACTTTTCTGAAAAATGTATACACTTATTAAATTTCAAGTGTCTTTAAATTTAGGGAATTTGAAATTCATATAGTTCCAAATGTTATTTTAATGTTGTTTGCATTTAATTTAAAACTATTTTTCTTACCCATCTTGAAGTATTCGGCAAGGTCGTGAACAATCGTATACAAATGAACGATTTGAGCCCAATCGTTCAAAAGGGAGTCCACTGTGCGATTTACATTCTCTGCTGTCAGCATTTCGTACTGGAAGTAAACTGGCCTTCGCAAACCTAAAGTGGGAATTGATTTTTTTAATCACCGGGAAATATTTTTAAAATTGAAGCTAAATTTACATTGATAAAAATTTGCTGTGATAAAAAATAACATTTTTGAACTTGAAAATACATTCAGTTTAATTAGTAATTTTTTCTATGGGAGTGCTTTCGGCGCGGTGGATGTTTTCTGTCTTTCAAATATGCAAAAAAAGTTGGCGTTGGTCATCAAAACTAACCACTTTTTTAACTCCTTGAATTCCCATTAAATTCCTATGACTTCTTTTGAATTCTTTAAATTATTTGAATTATTTTTAATTGCTTTAAATGCTTTATATCTCTTTCAAATTATTGTAGACTCTACACCTTCGTTAAAATCATTTAAATTCCTCTGTATTTTGTCAATTATCTGAATTATATGAAATTATTTTATTCTTCTAAATTCCTTGAATTCTTGTAAATTCCCAGAATTACTCTGAATTATCTGCATTATTCTGGTGTCTTTGGAATTTCTGAATTCATAGCATTCCTTAAATTCATACTTCATAGTTCTCTGAATAATTCTAAATTGCTTAAACTCTCTCAGTTTCTTAATTTAACTGAATTACTCGGAATTCTTTGCAACATTCTGGCATCTCTAGAATTCTATGAACTCCTCGAAATTCATAGAATTCCTTAAATTCATAGAATTCTCGGAGTTTACAGAACTGCCGGATTTTGCAGAACTCTTAGAGTTTATATTACTCCCAGAATGCATGGAACTCTTGGAGTTCATTGCATTATTTGAATTCGTGCAATACATTCAAAATAGAGCTTTTTAAATTCCATAAAATTTCTGAATTTCTCAAATTCCTTAAAATCCCTGAACTTCTTAAATTTTCATCAATTCCTTGAATTCTTTCAAATTCCCTGAATTACTCTAAATTCATTGCATTTTTTTGATGTTTTTGGAATTCTTTGAACTCCTCGGAATTCTCAGAATTCATAGAATTCCTTAAATTCATGGAATTCCCGGAGTTTATAGAACTGCCGAAGTTTTCAGAACTCCCAGAGGTTATTTAATTTAGAATTTCTTTAGAATTTCTTGACGTCCTTGGAAGTTTGCAAAACTCCTAGAATTCATAGAACTCACTGTGTTTGAATTACTTAAAATTTTCTTAATTTCTTAAACCATCTGAATTTATTAAATTCTTCTAAATTTCTTGAATTCTTCAAAATTCCTAAATTACTCTGAATTCTATGCATTTCTTAGAATTCCCCGATTCCAAATAATTCATTTGAATCATAAAATTCATACAATTAATTGAATTCTCTAAATTCATTGGGTTCTCTGAAATCCTTGCATTCTTCTACATTTTTTGAGTTCCTCTAAATTCCCTTAATTAATCTGAATTCCTTGCATTATTTCCACTTCCTTGGAATTCTATGAATTCCTTGGAGTTCCTTGTATTCCATGTAATTCCCTGCATTCATAGAATTCCTTCAAATAATAACATTCATACAATTATTTGAAATCTCTAGATTCCTTGAATTCCCTAAATAACCTAAATTCTCTCAATTACTGGAATTATCTGAAGTCCTCTAAACCCCCCAAATTACTCTAAATTCCTTGCATTATTTTTTTGCCATTGGCTTTCTTTAATTTCTTTAGAATTTCTTGAAGTCCTTGAAAGTTTGTCAAACCTCCTAGAATTCATAGAACTCACAGTGTTGATAGAATTCCTTGACTTCGTGCAATTCATGGAATTCACAATAAACCTCTCTCAATTACTTAAAATTTTCTTAATTTCTTAAACCATATGAATTTCTTAAATTCTTCTAAATTTCTTGAATTCTTCAAAATCCCTGAATTACTCTGAATTCCATGCATTTCTTGGAATTCTCTGATTTCAAAGAATTCATTTAAATCATAAAATTCATATAATTCTTTAAGTTCTCTAAATTAGTTGAATTTTCTGAATTCAATGAATTCTTTTAGTGTCCTTGAATTCTTCTAAATTTCTTGAATTCCTCTCTGAATTCCTTGCATTATTTTGTTATCTGTGGAATTTTATGGATTTCTTGAAGTTTCATGCATTCCTTAAATACTCTCAATTACTTGAATACTGTGAATTCTTTAAATTCTTCTCAATTTCTTGCATTCCTATAAATTCTTCTGAGTTACTCTAAATTCCTGACATTATTTTGATGTCCTTGGAATTCCCTGAATTCCTTGAAATTTCCTGAATTAATCAAATTCATAGAATTCCCACAGTTCGTAGAACTCACAGAAATCATAAAGTTCTTTGACTTCGTGTAATTCATGGAGTTCCTAGAATTCAAAGTAAATCTCTCTGAATTACTTGAACTCTGAATTTATGAAATTCTTCTGTCTTTGATTTATTTAATTGGTATGAATTCTTCTAAATTTCTTGAATCCTTCTAAATACCTTGTATTATTTTACTTCCTGTAGAATTTCTTGAAGTCATTGGAATTCTATGAATTCCTTGGAATTTCCTAAATGCATCGAATTTTTAGTCTTGATTAAATGCTATTAAATTCTAATTAAATACTAAATCAAGTCTTTATTGAATTCAAAATAAAGCTCAATAAATTCCTTGAATCCTCTCAATTTTGTTTAATCATCTGAATTCCGTGAATTTTTCAAAATTCCTAGCATTATTTTTATACCCTTAGCATTCCTTGAAGTCTTTGAAATTTCCATAAGTACTTGGAAGTTTTCAGAACTCTCGGAGTTCATGGAATTCACAGAGTTCATAGAATTCGAAATGTATATGAAACTTCCAGAGTTCGTGGAATTCCTTGAGATCAAAATAAAGCAAGATTTTTAGAAGAAATTCAAGAAAGGCAGAGAATTCAGGAATTCAGAGAATTCAAGGAAGGCAGGGGTATCTAACTGTATCCGCTGATAAGACGCACCCATTCTATAATTTATAATTTTAATCCCTTAATTTAGTAGATGAATTTTTACCTTGTTCTTTAGGATGACTGCTAGAAAGAGGACTTCCATAGAAGACAAACTCGGCCATCCAAGTCTTGGCCATTCCTTTCGCTTGAACTCGTATCGCAACGCTAAGTAATCTTTTGAGAAGTGCATGCCAAGCACTACTGTTTGGAATATTCGGAGATGGTGCAGGCAACTGGACAAGTTTTAATACTAGGGCAGTGGCATGTGCTTCCACTTGAAGTCCCTGGTGCGCTATTTCTCTTTTTGTAAGCTAAATAAAACAGTACACATATTGATTAATTATTGCACTTGGCCCACGTTATTTACATGTTTTCATTTAATTTATAACTTTAAAAATGATTCATAAAATGTATAGCTATAATAAAATAATCACCTCCTGCGCAAGCGTAACGAACGGGATTCGTTCGTCGCAAAACGCCACGACGTGTGCTAATTCAGGAATAAAGTAAGCAGGATGTTTTGGTCTTCTATTTTGTGAACTGCCAGCGGCATCAGTTCTACCGCCAGTGGTGCCACTTCTTCGCTTGTTGCACCCTTTCTCCACCACTTCTGTAATGCACCCCCCATCTTGATCATTATTCCCTAAAAAATCCACCCGTTAATCCCCTATAGCACGATGGACACCACACCGGATACCAATCACAATGTTGCCAGATGTTAATTCAATTAGTTCACAGAAATGTCAATATGTACAACCAAAATCATCAATTAGTCATTGTTAGGAGAAAGAAGAAGCAAGAAAAACCTCACTCAGACCAAAACAGGGTGTCTACTCAAATCCTGGAAAGATATTCCCTGACAATTCCAGGTTTTTTCTAGATATCTATAGTTTTTCCAGGTATAATTTTTCATAGTACGGAGCCATTAAAATATTTCGCATTTTTTGAAATAATCGACTTGGAATATATATACAGTTTCGCGAGATTCTTTTATATAATGTTTCTTTTTTCAGTTTCTAGGGATTCAATTAATATGTTTAATTTAGAAACATTAGATAAATTAGATTACAAGATATTCTTAAATATATTAGCACAATCGACAGATTAATAATTAAATAATACTAAAAACATAATTACTTATTTCTTGAATTTGTCTCTAAGGCCCATCAAATTAAACAATAATTCAAACGAAGTAGTTTAATTTTCAACAAACAAAAAAAATGAATTTTCAAAAGAATAGTTACATTTTCAAGTAGTAGGAAAAACAAAATTTTAAACATATAGTTTCATTTTAAGCCAAAAAGATAAATTTTTAATATAAACGATGAATCTTTAAATGGAATAGTTAAGTTCTCAACCAGAAAGAGTTTTCACGAAAAGAATAAATAAGTTTTAAACTAAGAAACGTAATTTCTATCAAGAAATAAATCAATAATACTTCAACAAAATACATCAACTGTGAATTAAAAAAAGATAAATTGTCAACCTACAATTTAATAGTTAAATTTCCAGTTAAAAAGAACAATATTCAACGATAAAAACTAATCTTTAAAAAATAGTTACATTTTTAAACAAAGTGCTGGATTTTTAAATAAAATGATGAACCTTTAACTGGAATAGTTGAATTTTCCACCAAAAAGATTAATTTCTACAAAAAAAAAAATTTCGACTAAAAAAAAAAATTTTTCTTTCAACAATTGAATAGTTACATTTTCAGTTTAAAATTCATTTTTTACAACAAGTAAGAACAAAAATTCAACAAAATAGTGAAACTTTCAACAGGAATAGATAAATTTTCAGTAAAAAATCAATTTTCAGCAAAAAAAAAACGAATTTTCAGCAAAATACCTAATTATCAAACACGAGTTTTCAATTAAAATGGTGAATCTTAAACTAAAAAATAATAATTGTACCGAAAGAGTTTAACTTTCAACCAAGTTATTAAATTTTCATTCCAAAAGATAATTTATGAAGGAAAGATGCAGTAGTTGATATTTCAACCAACAAACATTTTAACTTTTAGTCAAAAACGTTTGAATTAAACAAAAAATAAAAGTTTTCAACATGTGTTGAATTTTCAAATAAAAAAGATTTTTCGGTCAAGAGAAATAACAAAAAAACTGCAAACAAACCGTTGCATTCTCAAGTAAAAAAGATTCATTTTTAACAAAAAATATTAACTTTCTATCAAAAAGAACTACTTTCCAACAAAAGACATGCATTTTTAAAATGATACTTGAATTTTTAACTAAGAACGATAGATTTTCAAGCAGAAGTAGAATAGTTGAATTTTTAGTTGAAAAATTTAATTTCAAACAAACAAAAAAAACACGAATTTTCAAAAAAATAGTTGAATAGTCATATAAAGCTACTTTAAAAATGAAGTATGATTGTTATTCGATTTTGTATTGCAATTTAAAAAAATTAAGCACGCTCTTTGAAACTTTGTCATTGAAAAAAATGTCCTGACATTTCCAGGTTTTTCCAGGTACTTAAAAGTTCCCTGACAATTCCAGGTTTTCCAGGTGTTTTAGATAGGGTAGACACCCTGAAAAAACATATTTACAAGCCTTTCCTTTTTATCTTTAAATTCGAAAGAAGGAATCAAAACTTTTTTTTGAAATTTGCAACAATTGCTTTTTGTCTTTTTACATACCACTATCGACGCTCGTAAATGGCCCGTGCGTTGTTACAAATGTGTCGAATTCAATTAGACTTTGTACTTTCAGATACATTTTAGGAATCTCTGCCTCAATGCTGTCATCGTGCGGATCGCCTTCGATCGAACTGTGTTTAACGACTGCCATGTAAAAGGAACATTCAATTTCGCAGGGCGACGATTCCTTCTCCTTAAATGTTACGATCTAAAATTTGAGACAAACGATATTTAGAAGTCTGTGAATAATACTGAATAAACCCAAAAAATACTTTCGAAGAAACTAACGAGAATTATAGTAGGATGTCTGTGAAGTTGGATAAACATTCTATGCTTGTTGATTTTCGACATCGGATGATCTGCATGGAAAAGTAGAGGCAGCCGTTCATGAGGTGTAGCAGGCAAGTGCTGCAAAGTCTTTTCGCATCGCCTCTGAGTAATCCAATACCTGGAATTCATATTAATATTTTCATTATTATTAGAATTAAACCATGAAGATATTATCATCATTAGATTAATCCGTCTAGAGTAGACTCAAGCGAATTTTCAACCACAAATTATTGCTTCTCAAGAAACTTGTTGAATTTTCAACAGAAAAGATTAATTTTAAACCACGGTCGTATACACCGTATACTTTCAGTTCATTCCAAAAATTGCCACTATGCGTGTAATAGTAGAGTAGCGGCGATTTAATTTGAAATTTGGATGTGATAAAATCAATACTTTCAAAATGTATTTACTAATTTAAATAATATGGCTGCATTTTTAAATTTAATTAAAGTAATATATGCACAGTAAAGTTTAAATATTATAAGAATTTAAATAAATTTAATGAAGTGGACTTTCGTAAATATGAAACAATTAAAGTAATACAACGTGATATGTTAATATTTATAATTCTGTTTGCATTGGAATGCCAGAAATTTAACGAAAGTAAATAATCGCGATAAAAAAAACTTACTGATAAGAAAAGTTGCACATTGAATACTTCGTAAAAATATGTTTGGATCAAGATTCTGGTTGTATCAGTGTCACTGCAACATTGAGGCTAGAAAACGTGTTTACCTTTTCAAACTCTTTACTACTTGAATAGTGCGCCATGTTGCGCGGTGGCAGGATCGCGAAACTATTTGGCTTACGCAAGGCAAATATATCTCTAAACTAAATAGTAGTTGAATTTTTAACCGAAAAGATTAATTTTCTACAGGGAAAGATGAACTGCTCACTAAATAACTGAATTTTTAACGAAGCAGTTCAATTTTCAACTGAAAAAGATCAATTTCAAACCATACAGTTGAATTTTTAACTAAAAAAGGTAATTTTTTCACCATAAGTCGAATAGTTAAACTTTCAGTGACAAAACTTAAATTTCAATAAAAAAGAATCGAATTTTTAACCAAATGGTTAAGTTTCTAACCAAAGAGATGAGATTTCCAATAAAATGAAGCATCTCCAGCCAAAACATGAATTTCTACAAAGCAATTCAACTTTTCACCAAGTAGCTGAATTTTCAGACAAAAAGGTTAAATTTATACCAATTAATCTTTACCAAAATGTATGAATTTTTAACCAAATACTTGAATTTTCAACTATAATAGATACGTTCACTCCAAAATATGAAATTTTCACAAAAATAATTTAATTTGTAATTAAAAAGAACAAGTTTCAAGCAAGAAGATTAATTTTCTACAAAAAATACAAATATCAACCAAAAACAATACCTTTTAACAAAATTATTTAGTTCCTAAGAAAGTATATTAATTTTCTAACAAAGTTTTTTTTTCTACAAAATAGTTGAGTTTTTAACAAATAAAAAAGGTAAATTCCCAACAAAAAATGGAATAGTGATATTCTTAATAAAAAAACTTAATTTTCAAACAAAAAAACGAATTTTCAACAAAATAGTGAAATTTTCAACCAAGGAAATGAATTTTTAAGCAAGAACATCAATTTTCTTTAAAAAAAATCGAAATTTTAACAAAATATAAGAATTTTCAACTATGAAAGACAACTTTTTACCAAGAGTGAAATTGTTAAATTTTCAGTTAAAAAATTAGTTTTTAATACAAAAAAAAAACGAATTTTCAATAAAATAGTTAAATTTTTAACCAAAGAGATAAAATTTCAACTAAAACTATGCATCTCCAGTCAAAAAAATAAATTTCTAATAAAGCAATTCAACTTTCAACCAAGTAGTTGAATTTTCAGGCCAAAAGGTTAATTTTCTACCAAAAAAGATTAATTTTTTTTTAAACATATGAATTTTCAACCAAATACTTGAATTTTCAACTATAAAAAATTAGTTTACAATAAAAAATAGAATAATTACATTTTAAAACAAAATAAAATTAACTTTCAATCATAAGATATAAAATTTTTCAACCAAACAGATGAAGTTTTCACAAAAATAATTTAATTTGTAATGAAATAGATTAAGTTTCAAGCAAAAAGATTAATTTTCTACAAAAAATACAAATTTTCAAACAAAAACAATACCTTTGAACAAAATTGTTTAATTCCCAAGAAAGTATATTAATTTTCTAACAATTTTTTTTCCACAAAATAGTTGAATTTTTAACAACAAAAAAAGATAAATTGCCAACAAAAAATGGAATTGTTATATTTTTAATAAAAAAAACGTAATTTTCAAACAAAAAAAAAAACGAAATCGCAACAAAATAAAAGAATTTTCAACTAAGAAAGACGGCTTTTCACCAAGAACGAAATTATTAATTTTTAGTTTAAAAAAATAATTTTGAATAAAAACAACAAAGAATTTTCAAGAAAGTAGTAAAATTTTGAACAAAGCATTTTTTAAGTAAAATCAAGAATATTTAACCAGAAAACTAGTAGTTGCAACTAAAAAAAACAATTTTCAACGAAAAATGGAACAGTTACATTTTCAGTTGGAAATTCGTCTTTTAGGATTTAAAATTTAACTATCTGGCCAAATAATTTATTACTTTGCTCAAAAATTGAACTATATTGTTAAAAATAATTCTTTTTAAATTAATATTTAAGTGTTTGAGTTGACGGTTCTTCATTCAGTTGACAATTCATTTCTTGGTTGTAATTTTTACTATTTTGTTGAATATTTTATTTTTTTGTAAAATATTTCCTTTTTTTAATTGAAAATGTAAGTATTTCATTCTGGTTGAAAATTTATCTTTTTTATTTGAACACGACTGTTATTTGGATGAAATGTTTTGTTTTTTAGTTGAAAATTCAACTACTTGGTTAAAAATTGATCTATTTTGTTTTTAAATTTGTCGTTTTTTGGTAGAAAATAATTCTTCATGGTTAAAATTTCAACTGCATGTTTAATATATGAACTTATTAAAAATTCATTTTTTAGTTAAAAATTTTTTTTTTAATGTAGGTTTAACTATTCCAGCCGAAGTCTCTTCATTTTAGTTGAAAATTCACCTCATTGATTAAAAATGGGACTATTTAGTTGAATATTCGATATTTTTGCAAAAAGTCAATTCTTTACATTAGAATTGTAATTATTTCAATTTTGATAAAAAATGTACATTTGTTTGTTAAAAATTAAACTTTGTGGATGAAATATTATCTTTTTAGATGAAAATTCAACTGCTTAGTTAAAAAATCATGCACTCTTTTTGAACTCGTCTTTTTTTGGTAGAAAATTAATCTTCTCGGTTTAAAAATTAAATTCTTTTGTTAAAATATATTTGTTAAAAATTATGCTACACTGTAAAAAATTCCACAATATTGCTAAGTCAATTTTTTGTTTGAAGATTCTTCATTTTAGTTGAGAATTCATAGCTTTGTTTGAAAATTTAACTATTTTAATATTGATGAGATGTATAGCGTATTTTGCTAAACAATCGTCTTTTTCGATAGAAAATTCATGTTCTTGGTTGAAAAAAATTCACTATTTTGTTAAAATTCAACAATTTTGTTACAAAGTAATCAGTTTTTGCTAAAAATGTGCGTAAGTTCAGTTTTTGCGGAGTAATCCACCATATATTTATATAATCCAGAGTAATCCTATATAATCCGGACTAATATTAGCTCATCTAGATTAATTATGTCTATAGAGGTCATCTAGGGTTATTCCAATGTAATCCACATCCGCTGTACCGCATTTTTAGGATTTGCTTCCCCCTCTATTGCCAGATAAATATAAAAATTGACTAATAAACCAACAGTAAGATCCGTAAGTATTACCCCAATCATATCTACTAAGCAAAACTTTTCACGAGGGTCATCGTACATCACTCTTCGCACATACATACACAAACTAAGTTTAAAAAATTATAATAAAAGACTGACCTTAATTCCGAGATCAAGTTTGGAAGACGAGAATGATCCGTATTAAGAGCAGATGTTAGTTCTGGAACCAGAGGAGCATCATATTGAGGAACGTGGCACTGAAGCATTCCAGTATGAGTGTCGACCGTAACCAAAAGCAGCTCTGCTCGAAGGCAAGGTTGCAGAATTGGAATCTGTAAAATAGCTGGAGATCCTTGAAGTGTACCTGCAAAAAAAAAATAAAACCAATTTTAATTTATGTTTCATTTTGAAGAGCCTTTGTTTCAGATTCGCTTACATTCGACATCCTTCAACATTGATTGAAGTTCTTGCTTCAAATCGGAAAGTCGGCTTCGAGTTCGAACATAAATTGTGTGAACGAGAAGACATTCCATCGAAAGTTGGTCCGATCTGATAGCTCGGTCTGCTATTTCCGATTCCTATTCAGAAAATGGAATCGCAATTTAATATTGATTTATACCATATATTAAAATAAAAAAAGGTATAATTTCATTTTACAGATCAATCTACAAACCTTGCTGCCCAGTGAAGGAACATGGATAACAGCCAGTGGCCTTGCAGGATCGTGTTGATCAACTTGAATCGTCATTTTATATCCCAGCTCTGATTTTGGATCTTTACTCGTCAATTCTCTGCAAAATTAGGTATATTTTTCGTGATGTAAAATTGATGCAAACACTTGAATAACGTTTATATAAAACTGTAAAAAAAGCATGAGAGGTAAATACCTCCAGTAGGAAACAGAAAGGCATTTTCCAGGCATGTACTCGTCCACATGAACGTGGTCGTCCAACCTATCACGGATTAACCGTAAAGTTTGCGAATACAAAACTTCGAGTTGCAGTGATTGGCAGAAAAAGTGCAAAATGTGATAAACTTCCGAGAGTGGATCTGCACTTTCAGCGAGCCTCACTTGGACAACCTAAATTAAAGATGACAGATAAAAAATATCAAATTTAGATGAAATATGTAAAATTTGTCTAAAACTTTAAGAAACATCAGAAGTTCGAACCTGATGTACATATCGAGTTTGCAGAGGATGGACTAATGCTTTTCCATCTCCGGTTTCCCGGTCAGATACCAGGATTTCTAATTCTAATAAACGCCAGGGAACTGATGGTCCATCGCCCATAACTGTGAGGGCTACTGAAAATTCCTGTTCTACGAGAAAAGTTACTCTTCCTGCGTCAATCTGAAAGTAAAATTACCAAAATTGGTTAAAATTTGTAATATTTTAGACCATTTTTAAAATTAGGCCAAAGTTCTTTTAAACAAGGGTGTGTTTTAAACAATTGGTAAATCTTAAATATAGGGTTTAATGTTTTCGGTATTAACGATCAATTATTTAAAATTAATTAGAAAAAACTATCTTCAGTATTTTATTAACACAGCTTAATTATAATTAACTTCTAAACATATCTTAAACTTGCTGAAATGTTGTCTAAAATGTTGTGATATTGTACAATTGATCAATTTTGCTTTAAAAAATTGCATATTGTTTATCGAAACTTTTATTTTTAAAACTTCAACAACGCACATTTAAAACAAAATTTTAATATTTTCAAGATTTTCATTATTTTTTAAGAAAAGACGAATTTTCAACAAGCTAGTTGAATTTTTAACCAAAAAGTTCAGTTTAAACCAAATACTTTCATTTTTAACAAAATAAATGACTTTTTGTCAGTACAAAAAATGAATTTTGAACAAATTACAGTTGAATTCAACCAGAAAAGACGAATTTTCAACAAAATTGTTTATTTATAACAAAACAGATTCATTTTTAATCATACAATTGCATTTTTAATCAAAAAGCTGAAATTTATACCAAGAGAAAAATTTGCAAACATTTATTGAACTGACTCGAATTACTGACTTGAATTCCTATTGTTTTTAAATATCATTCAAAATAAAAAATAAATTTTCTTGAAATCTTCTAGATTTTTCTGACTCGTTTTTACAAATCATTTGAAACTTTTTGAGATTATATTTTAGAATTAATTTTTTTAAACGAAATATCATTTAAATACTTCTCCCGGAAATAATGGGAAACGTTTGCTATTTTCTTAAAAATATTCAAGATTCTTAAACATCTCTAAAATTTTTGTTTGAAATCTTCAACATTTACATTTAATTAAAAATACCTCGAAATCAACCGGATTTTTGTTTGGCAATGTTCTAAATCGTTTAAAATGTCTTTTAAAATTAATTTAAAAAAATAAAAAATAATTGAATATTTTCTCAGATATCTCAAGAAAGTTTTGTTAATCTCTTGAAACATTTCAAAATTCTTAAGAAACTTCTAAACTTTTTGTACGAAATCTACATTTCATTGCAAATTCTTTTAAACTTTTAAAGTTGGAATCAATTTCAAATCTTTTTAAAACCTTGAAATTGAAATTTTTTTTATAACATGTTTAACATTCTTTTGCGAAATTTTCATAAATCTATATTTTATTTGAAATATTTTGAAATAGTCTCAAGACATTAAATTATTTTCGAATCTTTCTAACACTTCTTAATATCTATTGAAATAATTCCGTTTTCCTGCACAACATTTTTAAACTTCCAGATTCTTTTCTCAACATATTTTGAAATCTTCCAAACTTATAATTGATGATTTAAAATAAAATTTAATCATGACAAATTTTCCCAGTTATCTTAGTTAATAATTCTAAGTTGTCCATAACTTTATTTTTCTCACCTTTTTGAAAGTGTAAGAAAGTTCACAATTTATAGTGTTAGCAAAATGTTAAAAACAGAATTATTTTCTATTAAACACATTTACAATAAATAAATATCAATAATGTTTAGAAACATTTAGAAATCAGTTTTGTCATAAAATAAAATTACTCATTTGGAAATTTTGATTTATAAATTTAATGTGAGATGTGACAACTTTTTACGAAACGGATAAACATTCAAATTTATTTCTCTTGATGTCACGATGTAGAGTCTAGAACATTTATAACTATAAATGGAAAAAATACCTTCAAATTTCTCATTTGAGGAAGTAGATTTCCAGTAACAAGACGATGTTGAATAACTTGATTTAGTCTTTGAAGAGTGCTCTTCTTCTCTGCTGGAGTTATAGGATCTGGAGGTACTATTCTTTCCTACAAATAAAATTTATTTATATTATTCCGCATCTGAAAATCTCCTTAGACATCCAATTGATTTGAATAAGTAGCAATTACTTTTATACAAGCAGGTAATCGACTATAAGATCCAGTTGTCAAGACTTCAACAGCAGCAGGTATGTGAAAATTTGGAAGCCTTGCATGAACCAAAGTTTCACGAGCCATTCTTGCCAACATATCGGCAGTGTCCACAAAAAGGAGGGATTGCTTATCACAAAAGGCCATGATTCGCTGAAAACATACATAAAATCATATTTAAAATTGCTACGCAATTTAATTAAACTTATTTTTATAAGTATCAGAACTTACAGCTGATTTGTCGACTTTCGAGGCACTGTTGGCCCATTTTACTAAAGCCAAAAGACGCACAAACAATTGTCTCGTTCTTGCAGCAAAATTGTAAATTTCAATTTTGCGTTCCATATCCAATTTTCTAGGCAACCTGAAATTATTTTATGCAAAATTTATCAGATTTTTGGGAGTTGTTCAAGAGTCTGAGAAAAAACAGTTAATTAAGTGGGGCCGTGCTTAAATTACGTAACGGATTATACGTCCTCTCTAAAAAAAACCCTCCCGCCTGTAACTAATCGTAAAAAAATATGTCTCCCCCCTCTTACTGTACGTAATTTTCAGTTTCCAGTAATGTTTTGCTAGTTATTGTTAGCAAAATTAGTCAGGGTGTCTGAGCACTTCAATTTCAAAATTCCTTGATTTTTCCTTGACTAATTTTTCATGTTCCTTGATCATTAATATTTAAATACCAGCATTCGAAACTTGTAATAATTTTAAAGTAAAATCTGTTATAAGCGGAATAAAATAGTATATATTTCAATAAACAACATGAAAGTTATACAAACAAATAGAAGTTTAAAACCAAAAAGACGAATTTTCAACAAATTAAGATTTTTCGTTCAAGAAAGAAATAAAAGTTTCTCTAAATTATTGATCCTTCAAGCCAAAAAAGACGAACTTTCTCTACAAAAATTAAATTTTTAAGCAAAAAATATTACATTTTAGCAAAATATTATTTTTTTCACGAAAATGAAGCATTTTTACCCAACAAAAATGCAATTTCAAATGTAAAAGTAACTAAAAAAGGCTTTTCCGCTAAACAGGTAAAATTTAAAATTTACACTTAATTTTGAACAAAACAGTTAAACTTTCAACCAAACAGATAAACTTTTAAATAAAAATATAAATCTTCAAAAACACCTCCTTATCAAAGTGATTAAACCAAAACTTTCAAACAAAATAGTTGAATACTCTAGCAAAGAGAAACAAGAATAACTTTCAAACCAACATTTGCATTCTCATACAAAAATTAAATTTTTACTAACACAAGTGAATATTTAAATCAAAAAGAAAAATTTTCAACAATTTTCCAGGAAATTTTTGAATTCTCTAACAAATAGTTGCATTTTTATCAAAAATAGGTGGAATTTCTCTTAAAACAAATGAATTACTAAAATTTAATAATTGATTCTTCTTCCGAAAAAGATTCCAGTTGACTTTTTCACTTAAAAATATTAAATTTAAACAAAAAGTACATTTCCTACGAAATAGTTTAATTTTCAACAAAAAGGCAGAATTTTCGACCTAAAAGAACGCCTTCCAACCAAATTTTTGAGTTTTCAACCAAAAAGTTGCATTTTTATCCAAGAAAGATGTAATTTCTGCTAAGGCAAGTGAATTTTAAAACAAAAAAGACAAACTTTAAAAAAAGAGTTGACTTTTTAATTGAATGGTTGTATTCCTTTTCAAGAAAGATGAAATTTCTTTTGAAACAATTCTTTTTGTAAACAATAAAAGAATTTCTGCTCAATAAACTAATATTTAACCAATAAGTATTACTTTTTAACAAGATGGTTATTTAACAAAAAATTTGCATTTTTGTTCAAGAAATGAAAAGTTCTATTAAAAACGGTGAAATTTTAATCAAAAAGATAAATTAAACGAAAAAGAATTGAATTTTCATCGAAAAAGTTCTCAGTTGACTTTTCAACATAAATTACGAGTTTTAAACCAAAAGTAACGTTTCCAGAAAATAGTTTAATTAAAAAAAAGAACGGTTACTTCTTCATCCAAGAAAAATGCAATATGTCTACTAAAAAAATTAACCTTTAAATTAAAAAGACAAATTTTCAACAAAAAAATGACTTATCAGCAACAAAACTAGAATTTTTAACGAAAGGATAATGTTCTACAAAAATATTTGAATTTTTAACCCAAAAAGACGAATTTTTAAAAAAATTATTAGAATTTGCAATAAAAAATGAAGTCTTTTTAAGAAAATTGTTAAATTGTCAACTAAATAATAAAATTTAGAACTAAAAAGATAATCTTCAGGGGAAAGTTTTTGCGAATTTGCAAAAATTACGTATATGAGTAAAGGAGAGTACCCCCCCTTCCTAACAAACTGTAACACAATGTCTCGACCCCCCCCTCCCTGAACTGTTACATAATTTAGGTACGGTCCCTAAGAAAAATTGTAGAAGAGCAAAGTGGAAAGGGGAAAAGAACGTGAGTTAACGGGGAAGTAGATCAGAAAGGAATGAAAGGGACGAAATTAATAGATACTGGGAAAGAAAAAAAGAAAAGATTTGAAAGAACTAAATAATTAAGGGTTTTCTACTGGAATGTAAGTGGTTTAGGAAGAAAGGATAGAGAGTTTATGATGAAAATAAACAAAATAACAAGAAATTGAGGAAATTAAATAAAAGGAAGAGCAGGATAAAAGAAATCAGAAAAAAAATCCAACATTTGTTTTTAATCATTCATAGACTTAACAAAATTTGTTCAAGAAATAGTGTTTACCGCATATCCCTTCGTGTGAGATCGCATAGAAAATTTTTTGCACCCCCCCCCCCCAATCACAAAAAAATTACGTAATTTATGCACGACCCCTAAGGGGACACAATATAAATAAATAATAAGTTACTTACAATTCGGCAAGAACTGTGAGTTCATGATACGTCCTTTGAATAATGAAATCAATCAGCATCCCGAGAGAAATTGAACCTCCACGATTTCCCTCCTGTGGTATATTATTTGCCACAGGAGTTTGGTGGCCTTCCAAAGGTACTGGGGACATTGTAATGGATTTTGCCCAAAGGGCTTGGTCTACTTCAAACGATCGCACTTGATTTTTAATTTACAGCATCTGAAAGTAATGTTCAATTTCATAATTTGAATCAGTTTTAATTAGATTGTGAATTTGTATTATTCTTTCTTCTGAAGTTCCATCCTTGATACTGGGATATTTTTTTCAATGCTGAATTTTGCTGTCATGGAGAATTAGACATAGCTTGCAAGTTTATATACTAAATTATATAATATCTTGTATCGTGGTGACCAATAGGTGGTCCAAAAATGCATTTGAAATTCTTCTCTCGAATTCTCATGCATATCACAACAAAATTTGGTCGAACCCACAAAAAAATAAATGCGTTTTTCTCGAAAAAAAAACTATATTTAGAGGTTCCGCAAGGCCACGAAGTTTAACACGTATTACAGTGCCCCAAAAAATCACAAGTATAAAATTGGGGTTTGCGAGTTTTTGGCGCTAATTATGATCTTTTTGCAGTTTTTGTTTACAAATTGTTCCTAATACATAATATACTGCTTTTTACTGCTAATAAAATGTTTAAATAATTTTTTAAAACCATTTATTATTGTTAATAGCATTTGTCTCTAAAAATAGATCTAAAAAACGTGTTTTTCTGAATTTTAAACAATTTTTTATTATTTATTGATAATATTCTGTTTTAACACTGCCACAAAGTTGCGCTTTTTCTGCATTTTTCAACTTTTTGTCTACTTTTCACTTAAAGTGTGGTAAAAATGAATGCAATTTAACAAACATAATTGTTTAAACAAATTTGTACAGCTATAAAAAATTCTATAACTCCTTCCTCACACTACTCCCTTCCCAACCGAGTGAGTCACGCCTACCCCGAGAGGGAAACGGCTTAATGTTGTAATAAAAAATAATAATCTTCTACAGTAATGCTACATAGTTACGGATTTTTCTGAAATTTTTTACATTTTGTCCAATTTTCACTTAGAGTCAGGTTTAGAGAATTGCTTAAACCATTTATTATTATTTCAAATAACATTACCTGTGGATAATGCTCTAAATTTACGGTTTTTTCTGAAATATGAAACCTTTTGTCAACTTTTCACTTCGTGAGGTAATCATTACTGCAACAAACATAAATCGTTACTAAAAAATTAATTATGACTTTTAATAATATTACCTGAGAAAATAAACTTTTCAGTTAGAACGTGACAACCGTCAGTTACATTAAACAGAAAAAGTTTCTTAAACAATTTATCGTTTTTAATCATATTCTCTTTGAATAATATTCTAGAAATAAACAATAGAGAATTATAATTATTGAACAATCTCTTTCTTTTTCTTATGAATGTACTTTTTCTGAAATAAAACAGATATTTAAAATATTTTTCGAATTTTCTATATGGATTATATGAAACGCAAATTTTCCTTGAAGTAGATAATGAGAGCCTTTTTAAAAAATTATTATTAAAATTTATTATTGTTTCCTAACTAAAATTTAAAGGAAAAACTGAAAAAGTCAGAAAACCCCGCAAATTTGTAATATTGAAATATTTCAAAATCTTTCAAATCTTATAAAATCCCTAGGATCGTTCAATATCTTCCGGAATACGAAAAAATTCTTTAAAAACTCATGAAAATGTGTGAAAATCCATTAGAATCATTCAAATCCTGGGAAATTTAGCAATATTTTGAAAATTCCTTGCAATACTAATGTTTCAAATCCTTTGAAATCATTTGAAATATCTTAAAACTTCTTAAAGCTCTTAAAATATCCTAAGATCTTTTAAAATCGCTTTAAAAATTTGTACACGCTTGGAAATTCCTTGGAGTTAAAAAAAGCCTTAAATATTTAAAATTCTTTAGAATATAAAAAATACCCGAATATATTATATATATTATATCATAAATCCTTTACAATCTTTTAAAATCTGTTGAAAGCGCTTTAATGTTTTGTAAGCTCTTGAAAATTCCTTGGAATTTAAAAAAGAGTCTAGAATCTTTAAAATTATTTAGAATTCCTTCAAATAATTGAAATGCATTAAAAATACAATGTCCTAATATATTTTTAATTCTTTAAAATCCTTCGCAATTTGATTAAGCTCTTTAATTTTTTCCTTGTATTTTTTTTAAATGCCTTAAGCTATTAAAAATCCTTTAGAAACTTTTGAAATCATTTATAATTTTTTTAACTGTTAAAAATCTTTTGAAATCTCTTGAAACATTTGAAAGCTCTTAAAAATTCATTGAAATTTTTTAAAACACTCTAAAAAGTTTGAAATCCTCTGGAATCATCACTTAAAAATATCGAAATGTATTATAAATACTCTAAGATAATTTAAATGTATCGAAATCTTTTAAATAAGGGAATTTTTAACATACCTTAAAATATTTAAAATTATTTAAAATCACTTCCAATCATTGAAAGCAATTGAAAATTCCTCGGAATTTTTAAAAATGCCCTAAAATGTTTTAAATCATTTAAATCCTTGGAAATCTGATAAAATCTTGTAAAATCTTTTAAAATATATTAAAACCTTACAGGTCCTGTAAAATCGTTCCATATCTTCCGAAATTCTAGAAAATTCTTTATTCTAAAATATCCCGAACGCTTTAAAATAATTTTAAATTAATGAATGTAATTTATAAATCGATGGAATCTTTTAAAATTCCCTAATATATTTCAACTTGAAAGCTCTTAAAATACCTTAAAAGTTTCAAAAATACCCTCAAATCTTAAAAATTTCTTGAAATTATTAAAATCTTTTAGAAATTTCTCAGAATATTTGAAAATATTCTGAAATATTTCAAGAAAAATTCAAGATAATTTAGAAATATATACAGACTTAAATTTAATAGTGATTAACCCATGCGTTATATTATTGAAATAAAAGTTACAAATTTGATCGTTTAATTTTAAAAAGAGACTGGAGAAAAAAGTGACTGATACCTAACTTCCAACCGAGTAATTTCATTTCGCACCTAAACGATCAATTTTTAACTAAAACGATATATATTGAACTGGAATACTTGAATTTTTAGCCGATTTTTAACGTAATAGTTGAATTTTAAAAGAAAAATTTGAATCCAAATTGTTGAATTTTTAATGAGAAAGGATCAATTTTCAACCAAAAATAGACATTACAATTTTCAGTTGAAGGAATTAATTTTCAGCCAAACTGATGAATTTTCAACTGAAATGATGAATCTTTAACCTGAATAGTTCAATTTTATGTCGCAAAGATAAATTTTCAACCATACAGATTAATTAATCAATCCTTATGTTGAATTTTGACCAGTAATCAGCAAAATTTAAAATCAGAATTAATTAAATAATTACCCTGGTCGACAAAATAACATCATTACTTTACATAAAGAATAATTTTAAACGATGAATTTGTATTAGGATTTTCATCCAAAAAATATACACTTTCAACCAAAAATAGAATGGTTAAACTTGTTGTTAAAAATATCATTCTTTACCAAAAAGAAAAAAGAACGGATTTTCAGAAAAATAGCTCAATTTTCTACTAGAATAGGTCAATTTGTAGTTAAAAAACATTTATTTTTAACACATCCGTAAAATAATTATAATTTAATTATAGTAAACTGAAAAAATCTGAAAAATCCTCGACTGTATAGAAAAGGTAGAAATCACTTTTCTAAATTGAACATAATTATTGAAATAATTAAAACTTGAATTTTACTGCGATCAGAAGCAAATCCCCGGGTTTTCAATTAAATTCTCGGTCAAATCGCCACCCAGATTTACCATGAGATAAAAGTAGCAAAGAACTCTTAAGAGTTGTCTATTTATAATTTTATATTATAATAATGAAAAAATCAACCAAATTGATATATTTTAAAATTCGACAGCTTACCAATATTCAGAAATTTATAAAAAATTTCGAATTTAAACAATTTTAATCTATATGTAATACAAAATAAACAAGATACAAGGTTAGAATGAAAAGGCGAAGACGGATTGTATTGCCTGATACACGAATTGCTACAGATAAATATTTTATAGTTTAGAAACCTCGGAGTACTTTTCTTTGCGAGAAGAAAATTATGTATATTGATTCCTAACCTATATTATCAGTCATTTTAAATTGTAAGAATTTGTTTAAATATATACAGCACTGACACAAAATATGCATAAAATTAGTGCGTTTGGAGACACTTTAAACAAGTTTTACATTCTATTACCTGGAAAAAGTGAAATGATTGTGACCGATTCGCTTTTTAATATAGAGTTCAATCATCAGAAAATAGCAACAACGAAAAATTAAGAGAACCTCTAATCAATTTTTGTATAAAGTGTTCAGAAATGCATGCATGGAGCATAAAATAAATATTTGTTTATTGCATTTTACCCCAAAAATCCAACTATTTGTTGCTCCAAATCCAAAAGCGATAAACACAAATGTTCCACTTTTTTGCTTTTTTGTGACACTGCGACGTTGTCACTGTTGCCAGCTTTTTATATCCGGCACACTAACGCTGTCATTGGCCAAAATCACAACTTGTTCATTTTTGAGATTTTGAGACCTATCTTTTTTCGCTCTATTTGACAGAATTGTCGCAATTTATATTGATAAAATGAACAGAATATTAGCATTAACTTTATCAACTAGTTTCTCTACTCTACAGAATAAATTTACTTTAAAAAAGTGATCATTCTAGAAACAAAGTGAAAGCGAAGCCTCCATGTTGGAACTTGTCGTCTGCTCTTCTCTTGTTTGCGACTTTTTGCGACTTTGTTGATGTTGATGGCGTGTTGAATGTTGTACGATTCGCAAAAATCATGCAAATGTTAACAAAATAGAAGTCTATTTCCACTGTGTGTATATTATTGGATCAAATTTGTGTTTTCATCACTAAGAATAGTGAAAATAAAAGAAGGATCGGTCTGAGGTTGACAATAACTTTCACCTTGTCACTTTTAGCTCGTTAGATGTCAAATCAAATCATGTGTTTCTTTTTTTCAGAATTCTGATGTAGTTTAGATTCGCGTCTTAAATTTTCGAGTGATTGAAAGATACAAAAGAAACTGTGAGATAGATCAGGAATGAGATTGTGATTTTGAGGTTATCTTTGCGTGTAAAAGTAAAAGTGAGGAAAATAATATATCACGATGGTTCTAAGTGAAGGTCCGGACCCGGACAGTATCGGCTGTGGTTTTAATGCCTTTAAGGAAATCGAAGAAGTTAATGCACTCATCAAAGAACTCAGAGTAGCTGATTTACCTTTTCGAGCTGTGGAGAAAAACAGGGAGCAGTTCAAATATATTTTGACTCAGTATCAGGATCAACCTCATCTCCTGGATCCGCATCTGGAAAATATTATGGGGCCTATGCTGGAGATTGTCAAGGATGAAAATATTGATGAGAAGATTAAACATAATGTTTTTAAATATCTGTACATTCTCATGTCCGTCAAAACTTACAAGAAGATTGTCACGTATCTTCCGCACGAAGTAAGTAATTTTTTAAATAAATAAAAAATAAACGGAGTATTCTATACGGAAAGTTTCCCAGTGCCAGGGTGGCCGCAGGTCAGAAAAAATTCAGGAGGTTTGAAAAAAAATATTGAAAAAGGCAGGGAATTTCTGTAAGAAGCGTTTTAAGTAACTCAAAATAATCTTGACTGCCGCACTTTTAGTCATTTTTTTTCTCCAATCACTTTTTTTATTTGTGTTCTTGGAAATTTTTTCAAGATTCGTAGTAGTTTCAAAGAATTTACAATGTTTTTGGTTATTTTTAAAAGGTCCAAGGAATATTTAACAGCTTAACAAACTTCGAGGTATTTCTAAAGATAATAAAGGATTTGAAATGTTTTAGGGTATTTTTAATAAATTTTAATAATTTGAACGTACTCCAAGAAATTCTTCCCAGAAATTTTCAATAAAGATTATAAATACGAAAAAATGTTGGTATTTTATGAAATATTTGTAAATCTTTCAAATTATTAAATTTTATTAACAATACCCTAATCCCTAAGATGTTTTAAGTCCTTTAAAAGCTTTAAAAAACAACTCAAAATATTGGGAATATTTTGAAATTCTTCGAAACTTTTGAAAGCTCTTGAAATTCTCTTGGAAATTTTGAAAATACTTTAAATTACTTTTAACTCTTTGGAATTCTTTCTGATTATTAAAAGAAATTAAAAATTCCATACAATTTTTTTAAATCTTTAAAACTGCTTGAAATCATTTCAAATTATTGAAATTTATTTAATGTACCCTAAGATATTTAAAATCCTTTCAAATTAATTGAATTTGTAATATGAATTAATGCCATTTTATAAATATTTTCGATTATTTTTAGAATATCTAAGAATTTTTAAAGACTTGAATAAATTTTAAATGATTTTCAAAGATTCGAAAGGATTTCAAATATTTTAAGTTATTTTTAAGGGATCAAAGAAATTTTCAACAACTTAAAAGATTTTTAAAGAATTTGAAAAGATTTTAGAGTATTTTTCTAAATTCCAAAGAATTTTCAAGAGCTTTAAAACGTTTTAAAGAGATTTCTAATGATTTGAAATATTTAAGTTATTGTAAAAAGTTTGTAGGAATTTTCAACAGTTAAAAAAAATGTAAAGGGATTTTAAAAGATTTTAAAGGATTTGAATTAGCTTAGGGCATTTTTAATAATTCGAAGGAATTTTCAATTGCGTTCAATATTTGATAGAGAATTGAAAGCATTTTACATATTTAAGGGCATTTTTAAGAGCTTTATAAAGTCTCAAGAGATTTCAAAATACTTCAAAAGATTTGCAACATTCTCGGTGATTAAAAAAAAACTCCCAGGAACTTTCAAGAGCTTAAGGCAATTTCAAGTAATTTCAAAAGATTTTAAATACCTTAGGGTATTTTAAAAATATTTTAGGGTATTTTTTAAGAGTTTTAAAAAGTTTCAAAGGATTTCAAAGGGTTTGCTATATTATAGGTTATTTTTAAAAATTGAGGGAATTTTCACTAACTTAAAGGAATTTAAAGAGAGTACAAAAGATTGTTAAGGTTTTTAAATATCTAAAGGCATTTTTAATATATTTCAGTAACTTGAAATGATTTCAGATAATTTAAAAGACTTTAGGGTATGCTGAATTCATTCAAGGAACTTTCAAGAGCTTTTAAAAGTTTAAAGGAATTTTAAAAGATTTTAAAGGATTTTAAATATGTTATGTTTTTCTACAATATTCTTAAGAACTTCTAATATATTTCAATAATTGGAAGGGAGTCCAATGAATTTTAAAGCTTTTAGGGTATCCCAATTCTATTTTATTCAGAAATATTGTTTTTACTAACAAATACAAATTTTGCTTTGTAAGATTCATTTATAATTGCATTGCTATCAATTTAATGAATCAATATTTTTGCACTGTTTATAGTTTAGGGTATTTTTAAAAGATCGAAGGAATTTTTTTATTGATTTTAGTCATTTGGTGGGATTTCCAATTTTTTATATTAATTTTATGGGATTTTAAATTATTCTTCAGTATTTTAATTGACTTTCGTGGATTTCAGGAAAATTTTAAAGCTTTTAATAGATTTTCAAATATTTTTTGGATTTATTTGGAATTTATCCTGAATGCATCCTGAATTCCTATTAATTCTTTTTGAATATTTTAGAATTCTCTGTAATTTTTTGAATTTACTCGATTCTTCTCAATTCAATCAATTTTTTCATTTTTTTTTTTAGTTTTTGTGTAGGCTAAAAATATTCATACGGCCCATCATACACAATCTTAGAATCCCTGCCCTTAAATTCTTAGTCATTCCATCATATCAATTGAATACCCTTGCATTTTTCAATAGTTTTGAATTGCTCTCAATTCACTTGAATTTTTTCATTTAACTTGAACTTTTAAGAATTACATAGAATTCTTCTCATTTCCCTTAATTCTTCTAAATTTTACTGAAATCGACAGATTTTTTTTTAGATTTCAACATTTGTGTCCAACTGATAAACATTTTTTTTCAATTTAGCTTAAAATGTTTTGTAGTCTAATGAATATGTTTCTTTTGCATTTTTTTATTTTAAAAAACATCAGTCACATTATTAATGCAGATTTGTTACTTTTATTGACTTTATGGGTTAGAGACTGTACCTAATTTATATAAAATCTCAGGGGGGGGGGGGTCTAGTGGGTTTGTTACGATTAGTTCCGA